>JAQHUG010000218.1:2186400-2199395 GCA_028555095.1 Dicrostonyx torquatus
TGCACTTAGAAACCAGAGGTGTCTTCTTTGGTTGCTCTCTACCAGGGTGTCGAATTGGCCTGGGGATGACTGATTCAGTTAGACTGACAAGCCAAGTGAACCTCATTCTACCTGTTCTGCATCCCCAGTGACGAGATTACAAGCAAACACACGAGGCTGTGTGTGTGTGTGTGTGTGTGTGTGTGTGTGTGTGTGTGTTTTCTAGAGGTTGAATACAGGTCCCACAGCAAGCATGTTATTAGTTGAGCCATCTCCCCAGCCCCAACAGAGGAACTTAGGGAAAAACCAGAGAAATGCCACTGAGCCAAAGATGTTCTGGCTGAGAGGAAAAGCAGGCAGATGGCACCCTATGTGTCTTACTGATAGTGAGGTCCTAGCTGGGTTTCTGTTCCCAGACAGCACGAAGTTGTGACCTCGTCCAGCCTCAGGCCAGAGGTCTTGCTTATCTGGGAAGGTCGTCCACATCTCCTAGCCATGCCTAGTAAGTTCTAGCGTTGCCACTCATGAATTTCACTCCTGATTTCTCTGAAATCAAAGGACCAGGAAAGATCACAGAGGTTTATGAATTCATTGTCCAGCCTCTAAAGAGAAGAAAGGAACAAACTATTCAGAACAGAGACTGAACGTTTGCTTAGATGACCAGGCCCTAAGTATAATTGTGAAGATGGGAGGGTTGACTTCTGTTGCAGCTACAGCACCTTTCACTGTGTGAGGTTAATGGGCCTTATTTTCCTAATGCCTATCATTTATTTCACGCTGTCTGCACCTGCTCTCTCTGTGAGGCTGCTGCTCAGTAAAATATCAGGGATAAAAGACCATAATAGGTGAATTCACTCTAAATAGTCAAGAATTTACAACAGGTTAATAATAATCAATCAAAACCCTTATTAAAGATCTCCTCAGAGGGTAGAAATGGGACGGGAGAGGAAAAATGGAAGCCAGATAAAGTTAAGAGGAATCCAAAACTTTTATCTATTTATGGAACTTGTTTGTTTGCTTGAGACAGGGCCTTGCCATGTAGCTCTGGCTGACCTAGCACTTACCATGTAGTCCAGGCTGGCCTCAACTCACAGCAATCCTCCTGTCTCTGCCTCCAGGGTGCTGAGACCACAAGCCCAAGCTGTCATATTCAGCCTTAACTAACTTCCCTTGACACATCGGGCAGGTGTACCTAACCTGCTTGCAGGTTAGTGAGATTTTCAAAACCTGACCACGCTCAGGTCCTTAGAACCTGGGATAATTTGAGCATGATCAGCCACATCCTCACGCTCCTTTCTGCCACTCTTGTCTCCAGGGGCAACCCCTCTGCTGACACCGAACACCCTCGAGAGGCTTTACCTGTAGTGTACTTTATGTAAATGGACCAGACTTCTGTTGCCTAACATCATGTTTGTGAGGTTTGTTATATGGTGGCATTCAGTTAGTTATCCACTCTCATTGCTTTATAGGATAAGAAGTCATCTTGTAAATGTCAATATTTGACCCTCAGGACTGAATTCCAAGCATATTTAAGCAGGGAAAATATAAACTCGTCCCTGGAGTAAAATTAACTCCCTTGACTGAAATCATTTTTACTTTGTTCATTGAGCACCGAGCTCATAATGCATTCTCTCAGACTCTTATTTAATTTAAAATTTACATCTGAGCTACTCTTATGATCAGGATGCAGACGGGTAAGTTCCAGTCACAACCCCTTTCCTCTGCCAAAGAAATAAAGCCAACCTGTTCTCTGGCTCCAATTTTATTTCTCCTATTACAAGTGACTTTGCTTGAAGATACATCAACAACTCAGTGACCCATTCTCCAGGGGCCTCAGCCCGCTCAGCCATTCAATTGCCAGCATTTGTTCGCAGGTTACAAGCAACAGGAAGAGTGTGTGATCATTGTCTAGGCAATTCTAAGCCATGCAAACATATACAAAGACACGGGCTACAGCTCCTCTCGTATTTCTGCGGGTGCCCATCCCTTCTCCCAGCTTGCCTCTCCGCTAGCACCTGCCCTTCATGGACACCTAGGAAGATGAGTGATGTTACACCAAGGGGCCCCTGCTCTCTCTGGAATGAAAGCCATCCTGGATTTTGCTTGAATGGCAGTAACATGTAAGATGAGACAGGTGGAACTGGAGATCAGTTTGACATCAGGCACCATGCCAGATCAGCCAGAGCGGTCATGGGCAGCTGAGGCAGATTTCTGTTTACGCCTTGGCTTGGAAACCAAGGAGGTTTAAACAGTGGAATGTTCTCAGGACCCCATGATACTTGTGGCTTATTGCAATGCCTACTAGAGTCTCAAGGGTTTTCCAGACGGGCGAGGGGAATCCCTTCCCTCGATCCTGTGCCAACACTAAGGGTCTGGGTGAGAAGGGCATTAAGTTCTAACTCAAAAGATGTAAAAGTCAGAGCCTGCTTGGGAGCTACAAGGCCAGCTTCCGTCAAGAATGGCTTCGGCAGGAGGCTACGTAACAACCACAGAACTTGGAAGTCTAAGCTTTGGAAATGGTTCTTATTGTCTGATGTATTTTTTATTAACATGGTTTTTTTTTTGTTAATTCTTTGTGAATTTTACATCATGCTCCCCAGTCCCACTCAGTTCTCAGTTCTGCCATGTCTGCCTTCCACCCAGGTAGCCTCCCTCCCCAAAAGAAAATTTTTAAAAAATTAAACAAACAAAACACTTTGCTCCTCTGTCTTTCCTGCGTCTCCGTCGCAGTGGCCTTGGGGGCGGCAGTGTGTCACGCAGCACACACTTTTGCTCAAACAGCTTTACTTGCAAATGTTCCACCACAATGAGTTGTTGGTCTGGTTTAAGGCCTCTGGCTTCTGGTACACCATCAGTACTGGACCCTCACTGAAACTCTCAGATGTCCTGCTGTTGCTCCAAGTCATGGAGATTCTGCGGCTATGGATCCACAGGATCGGTACCTTCACACTCTCCACAGGTCAGATATTGGATACATGTTGGGGTGGGCCAACTCAGAGCCCTGGATGTGTGTCTGGGTGGTAGTTGAGCTGGTCAGTCAGGGCCTCCACTGGGACCGCAAACCCCCCCCCCCAGGTGATGGTCAGGGCCAGCTCTCTCATGCCCATGCCACCAAGGCCAGTTTTCCAGGAGGGGATACAGCTCTCCTCTGAGGTGACTGGTGTGGGGCAGGACCAGCTTTCTGGTACCCAGGCCCCATAGACATCAACACAGATCCCAACTGTGGTAGAGCCATGGATCCAGACATAGCTGTCATCCACAGCTAGGGTCACATGCCAGCATGGCTCCAGGTAGCAGCACAGACCACCCCGATCTGCATGGCCTTGGTGGCAGATGGCCATTGAGCACCAACATGATGTTAAGTGTTGGCCCAGACCTGGGCATCTTCACATCCTTTAGGCCCTCGCCTTTACAGGGTCACAGACCCAGACATGGTTCTCAGCAGTAGCCCAGGCCCAACAAGTTGACCCCGGGTTGCAGCGGAGGCCACTCAGGTCAGTATGATCCCAGCGACAGCATGGCCCTCGAACACCAATGTGGCCTTAGGTGGTGGTCCAAATCCCAGGCACCTGCAATTTCTTCAATGATAACACAGCCACAGCCATTATCACAGACCCCAGATATGGTAGGACCACAGACCCAGATGCGGCCCTCTGCGGTAGCTCAGGCCAGACGTCACTACGACCCTGCGTGGCAGGATAGACCGCCTGTATCAACCTCAAGGCCATCTCCCCTTCAGATCTGCTTCTCAGGAACTCTCCTCCACTCCTCCTTCTCCCTGCTTCTCTGCCACACACCTGTTCAATGCCGTGGCCCCACCAACCCAGGCCTCAGAGTGCCAGGTAGGCTGGTGACCTGACATATTTTCTTTTTTAAACTGATCATTTGAATCCTAAAGGAAATTTTGAGAGTTGAGAATCTGGATTTTTAGAATTCCTGGGAAATTTTGGTTTCTGGAGTATATCTGAAAACTATTATCTAGTTAGAAGAGATTTTCCTAATTTTCAATACAAAAAAATTTAAATTATCAGGCAAATAAGTAAAAATCAAGCAGAGACAAGAAAAGACGCTAATAAGATGGGGTAGACCTCAAGGTGTCCAGTGTCTCACCTAGTCATTTTAATGTTTTTGTGAGTTTTAATTTTAAAAGAAGCACAGGGTCACTGGAACAAATGACACACTCCATTAACACATAAAGTGACCATCTCCCTCTCTGCTCCCTTGATTCTCAACCTCTTCCCAGAGAAACATGACGTCAGCAGACCGGATCCACACCTTTCCTTGTGTGTGTAAAACAGTGATAGAAAGCCTGCCACAGAGGGCCTCCTTCTTCACATAGTTCAGTAGTTTCCTTTTCCCTTTAATTACCTCATAGACGCACATGTGTGTGCGCGCGCATGCACACACACACACACAGACGCTGGTGGAACTCACTCTTTTAAATGGTGCCATAAAATTCCAATGTATGGATCTTCCTATTCGATAATTCTGTTGATGAACAGTGAGGCCGTTTCCAGTCTTTTTGTTCATTTGTCAATAAAAGCAATACTATAATAAATATCACAGTGCGCATGTTCTTATAGATGGATGCTTTCTTTCTATCGGGCAGATTTGCGCTCACTGTGCATGGTGAGAACTAAGAACATTATTCATTCTAATAGATATCGACATATTTATTAGTCTCTTAAATCCATTTGGCTTCATGATGAAGTAAAGGGTATACGTTTTGTTTTCTTCCACATGTACAGACAGCTCTGCCAGCATTGCTTATTAAAGCATCTACTCTTTTGGTGGACTATGGGCCACTGAACAGCAGGCCTCGTGAACACCAAGGTTTTATGCCTGGAGCTACCGTCCTGTCCCTCTGATCTGTTTATCATACTTAACACCAATAACAAACTATTTCACTATAGTTCTAAAGTTACTTTTACTATCTAGTAAGTTTTCCTTTTATATGCTTTTTTGACTGTCTAAAGATACCCATTCTTCCACTCAAACTTCAAGTTTTACCTCAACAAAAATAAATCCCCATTAAGATGATGAATGTAATCTCCTTTCGGTCTCTGGTGTTTCTGTACAGACATGCCAAGTCTGTACACATCACAAGAACCAAAGCACACACATCAATCCTAAATAATGGCACAGATGTGTCATTAAAGAAAAGCTCTAACCACACAGACACGACTCGCTTAATGAGGTAAACGTCAACTTACTAAGTAATATATGTTTTTCTAAGAAGCTCAACAAGAAGGGCCTGAAGAAGATATAGTCCAACGATGCTAACACCATGAGCTCATCATGTACCAAGGGTATCAAGACCCTTGTAAAGAGGCTGGGCCCAAGCCTTGAATGGCTGACATTATCTGACCTACATTTGGGGGGCATGTCCATGACGACATTGCCAAAGGTCCCAGGTTCTGGTGACCAAAGGCCAAGGCCAAAGCCAAATCAAGGCCCTCTGGCTCTAATTCTTGTTTGTCCCCACCCTAGCTCAGTTCCAGCTCTATCTCAGGTCCCCAAAGGTGCCCAGTCTTCTGTGAAAGTTACATAGTAGAGGTCTCTGTTTGCCACTGTGAGGACATAAGGACCCATATGATCCCATAGCTGCAACCTGCAGGGAAGCTGGTGTCCTCTGTTGTTTCTACAAATAAATAAACCTGACTTAGAAAAACAATTCTGAATGCAGCTACAAATACATACTAACTTTAAATGAACTAAAAGAACATGCCGTGTTAAATATTCCATGCCAATGATTCCCTCTGTCTTTATCCAATGTGACCCTTTTTAAGTGTTCTTGAGGAGATACAGATCTTGTGAAATTACTCATAAATATTTTAATTTTTGCTGTTATTAGATGTGGGGGTCATGGCTTTCTGCTTCCACTCTCCTGGAAAGACCTGGAATTCTGACCTAAGCAATGATGAGCAGAAACCCCACACAGAACCGCCCTTGGAGGAGCATCTGGTAGGTCAGCCACAAACCTTGCAAAGAAAAATTAGACACTAGAAAGCGACACTACTACAGTCTCCTTGGTGGGTGTTCCGTTGCAATGGCAAAGAGACCACCAGCAACGATTCAACATGCACATTCACTAGGGTGTTAAATTTCAGTCGTGCAGTGGTACACATTACCTAATAGCTCAGAGGTAAGCCATTTGTCTGAGAGCAGGGCACTCTATGGCCTCTTCATAGCATGTATCATTCTTGTTCCAGTTACTGTATTTATTTGTGCTACTCATGGTTTGCCTTTTTGTCCTACTTCCCGACCAGAATGCAGGCAACATAAGTGCAGGCAACCACATTGTCCCATTTTACTTATGAGGTGGACACAATGAAAAGGAACTCAAAACATTTGTTTGAAATACAGAAAGGCAGTTGGGCATGGTGGTGCATGCCTGTAATCCTAGAACATGAGGATTAGGGGTTCAAAACTAGCCTAGGCTATGAGACCCTGTTTCAAACCACCCTCACTCTCCCCAGACACACACACACACACACACACACACACACACACACACACACACACACACACACAAAGATAAGATAAAGCAGGGATTGGTGGTGTACACCCTTAATCCTAGCACTTGGGAGGCAAAGGTGGGAAGATCTCTGTGAGTTCAAGGTCGACCTGGTCTATTTAGTGAGTTACAGCGAAGTCAGGACTACGTAGAGAAGCCTTGTCCAAAAAGAAAACAAAAGCAACAACAACAAACAACAAAGCACATTTGGAGCTCAGCTGGTCCCTGTTTGAACATCTATTGGAAGGGCGCCGTCCTCTGTGGTATTCGGTCCCCACTGCACACAAAGTTAGAAATCCCAGTTTGCTCTGGGCCTCCCTAAATAGCAAGTGTGCAGCTCGCCCAAGCCACAGCTCTCCCTATCAATCTCATGCAATCACCTCATTGGACAGTGACATTCTTTTTAAAGGCAAATCAGTGTGAACTCCCAATATCCCAAATGAGATCAAGCGCACAGGTTCAAATGAGTTGCCCATTAATTACTCACCGCCACTCGCCAGAGTTTGAAACCAGCAGATCTCATTTTTCACTGAGCTGACGTCCTGAAAGGCACATTTTTCAGGAAACCTTCCTTGGCTGGTTTTTTTTTTTCTTTCCCTTTTTCCACTATTGTTTCACTGAATCAACCAAAGCAAATATTAAATAAATTGCTAAATACAGATATTAGTTCATTTATACCTAATTATTATAGGTAAATGGTGCAGTAAATGAAGCCCCCTCCACCCTCCTCAGCATTTTTTTTTTTTTGGCTGAAGCTTTTGTGATGTTCTCCAGGTAAATCCCATGCATAATGTAAGAGTGCCAATGTTGTTTGCATAATAAGCTATTTTCTACCACAGAAGCAGAAACATTTTATCGCTATAGAGAAAGCTCAAATTATGAATACATTTTCATATAAGTTGATTTATGTGAAAATTACAAATAAATGCAGAGCTGAGCTGCAAGTGAATTGTTTGTTCCCAGTTCAAGGAGTGGTGTTATTTGAAATTAAAAAAGAAAACAACCCTATCACGTTCTGCTAAGAGAAATATTTCTGATGTTATGCAGATCGAAGCCCATCCCGTAAGACTGAAGAAAGTGGGTATAGGCTGGTCTGGTGGTCGCATCTGGGGCAACAAACACTGCAACGGGGTTGTCCCGTGACTCCTGAAGCCATACATGCTCTGTGATACATACATGTTAACATGAACTTGGGCTACACACATTCCCAACGAACTTAACCAGGTCTTTCAGTGGTCGAAGGAACGTAGACTCCATTATCACCCTTGAACAAGTATGAATAGAAGCTGAATGTGTGTGTGTGCCAAAGGGGTGCAGGACCCAAAATCCACACTTTCAGACCCCAGAAGGCTTGCCAAGTAGGGTGCGCATGCGCATTCTAACACCAACAAGACTAGTTTCATCGCCGTCGGGAATTACTGCTTTAGTCTCTCTCTTAATGCAGAGACAAAACTCTGTAACTTGATCAGCTTCACTAGGACAAAAGTCCTTGTCCTGTGTCCAGATTCAGGCACCGAATGGCCATGCAAGGATGTCTGCCACTTCACCATTTGTATGACTTATTTCAGGTCTTGTGTTGATTATGTGCTTTCCTTCCAATATTTTGCAACATTTACTCTTTTTAATTTTTTTTTCTGGGGTGCTCAAGACAAGGTTTCTCTGTGTAGCTCTGGCTGTTCTGGAAGTCACTCTGTAGACCAGGCTGACCTCGAACTCAGAACTTGTCTCTTCCACCTGAGTGCTGGGATTAACGGTGTGTGTCACCGCTGTCCAGCTTCTGAAATATCATAAGATTTAATAAGAAATGATGGGTGGAACACTAATCCATTGCCTTGGATTTCACAATCTTTAAGTATAGCAGCATTGGAAGTAACACTAACTTGGCTCCATTTGAATGTTAGTCTAGCATCAAATCGTATATGCCTGGCATAAAAGTCAGGAGCCTGAAGCAGACAATTCATCTATACCGTTTCCTCTTCTACTAGACTCTACGATTTAAACAGACCGAGATTCAGTCATACTTCTCTTTAAATTAGACAAGACATTATCATGTGGTTTATATGGCTTCCTAGTTCAGAAAGATAATGTAAAAGAAGGTCTTTGAAGGATAAATGCTGAGTGGTTCCATTTATACAAGGTGCCTAGAATAGACAAACTCATAGCAAGCAGAAGCCTTAATAAATATGGTTGCCAGAGAGTGGGGAAGAGAAGAGAGAGACCTACTTCTTTTTTTTTAATGTTTGTTCATTTCTGTATCTACTTATTGAGGTAGGTGGTCATGTGCATGACACTCGTGCATATGGAGGCCAGAGACAACTTGTAGGCCCTCTCCTTTCATCATATGGGTCCCAGGGTTTGAGCGTCACTGTCTTTATACCCACTGAGCCATCTCCCAGCTCACTTATTCCTTAACCACAGAATCGTGAATGTACTTAAGGCCACTGAGCCATACGCTTAAAAATAGCTAAGGTGGTGAGCTTTATGTTATGTGTATTTAGGCACATACAAAAAGTAGGAAGAAAGGATTCTTGGACAACATGTACAAAGATTAAAAAGTTCCTTTCATGGCTATCAGACTTCCAGATCTTAATAGAACAGCTGTCGTGAAGTCGCTGGTTGCTGGACAGTTTTCAATCACCTATGCTTGCCGGGAGAAGCTGCCCCTGCCAGGGACTCTTAGTGTGCCTCTGACGTGGCTTCTTGTTTCCTGTAAGGACTTCTAGAGAAACTTGCAAGACACAAGCCAACATCCCCAAGCCATTATTCCTCTTTAGGTGAACTAGCGTAAACTGCTTATTTTAATACAAAATTCTTTGACCGGAGGGATTCCCATCTGCCATTTGTTTTCTGCATTCGCATGTGTGCAGAAGCTCCACTTTAAACCGAGCATGCTCAAGAATGCACCTGCCTCTCTCTCCATGAGATAAGAGGTTACTTATCTTTAACCTTTAATCTTTAGTGCCTGTGAACTGGCTTTGCTTACTGGGGACACTGCTCCGAGACTTACTACAATGTGATCCTTACTGTGACAACTAATGGACTTTCTCCACTCTTATCCCCCAGTTGTGCCCAATGGCTTTGCATTCTCAGAGAGGCGAACCCTTTGAATGCAACTGCAGATTTTCTAGCGACTCCTCTAGGCCTTATACTCTGCTGGAAGACAGCAGAACCTGCTGACGTCAAGGAGCTTCACCAAGAATGGAAAGGCATCAGCTCCACCAGCTAGGGGGAAACAATGGAACGACTGAGCCTGGGGTTGAATCCTGGTTTATTCCGTCAGCACCAGATCCACACACACAGGAGGAAGGAAGGTTTAAAGTCTTCCCAAGTCACACTGGCTAGTATACAAGAACCCCAGTAGGGTTTCTCAGCCTTCAGAATGCCTGTGAATCACTGTGGGGAGGAGGGGCAGGTAATGCTATAACACAGATTCAGTTCCCTGGGTTAGGGCCTGAAATTTTGCTTTTCAGTGGTGTGTGAGCGTGTGTGTGTGTGTGTGTGTGTGTGTTCTTGTGGAGGTCATGTATGTGCAGGTGGAGGTCAAAGATCAACCTCCAGTAACACCATTCAGGAGCTCTCTCTCCTCTTGTATCTTTTGAGACAGGTCTCTTGCGGAGTAGGTTAGGTTAGCTGGCCAGTAAAACCCAGGGGTGTGCCTGTCTCTTTCAGCCCAGCATTGGCATACAAATGCATGACACTATACCTGGCCTCTTTACCTTTGTAACATAGGTTCTGGGGGTTGAGCTCAGGTCCCCACACTTGCCAGGCAACCACTTTGTCACCTGATCTATCTTCCTAGCCCCAAGACTCTGCATTTTGTTTTTTTGTTTGAGACAGGGTCTCATTGCGTAGTTCTGGCTTCCTGAAACTCACTATATAGACTAGACTGGCCTTGAACTCATAGAGATCTGCCTGCTCCTGCCTCCAAAGCGCTGGGATTAAAGGTGTTTGCTCCATTACACCCAGCTAAGATTCTACATTGCTAACAAGCTCCCAGATGTTCTCCAAGCTCCTTCTGCAAACTGCTTTTCAAGTGCCAAAGGTTTGAAAATCTACGCACAATATTGGGTCTCCTCGTTCCAGGGGCCATGCTATCACAAAGACAACACAGAAGCAGCTTGTTTCTGAACCGCATGCAGTGATTTCCCTGGGTGCTGTGATTTGTCTCCAATTGTCTTGTAAATGCTCCCCGCCCCCCACCAAACCATCCTATGACTCTAATCACGTTAAGTCCCTCTGAAAGGAGACCCCCAGCCAGTCTGTCAGGCAATGCCTGTAAGCTCTGTGTAGCCATGTTGTTTGTGGATGGATGCCTAAGGTTTTCTGCTCTTCAATCTGTTGTCAAGTCAACCAACCAGACTCACATCAAAGCCAATTTGAATTCATTTTGTACCATTCCAACAGATTCTATTTCAAAAGGCTCTGCTAACTTCAAAAATAATATTCATTACCTGGTCATTGAAGGAAACTGCTCTCAGGATGCTGTACCCCACCACCCCCTAATTTGGTAATTCTATCAGGAAAAGCAATTAAGTTTGTCTGACATGACTTGTTTTTATAAATCCATGATGCTTACTGCTCTTAATTTAATTCTCCTCTTACCACTTATAATTTCATTCTCATCTGACAGTTCATATTTTCTCTCTGAATGATTCTTTTCCCCGTATATTACTAATCACAGAGAACACAGTGAAGAACACCAGCCTTGGGTAGGAGGGAGACTGGAAAATGGCGGGGGGTGCATAGGCTTCCCTCGGTGAGAGCAGTCGGTTTTCCCTTGCCGTCTCTGCAAGTCCCCAGAGTAGTGCTTGGCACACAGATGGTGCTCAATAAATATTTGCTATCAGGCACCATGCCAGGCACTTTGGAGACAAGGAAGACTCTGACCTATGCCTTGCTCCACATGTCACATTAGTCAGGAGGCAGACACTTGAAGAAATAATTATAAAGCAATCTGGGGGAAATGGTATTGTGCCAGGAATTCCAGGCACTGGATCTCACAGTTCTATTTTCAATACTGAAAAAACTTCCACAGAAAACGGTCGGCAGTCTCTGTCCTATCGACTGGAGACCTAGACTGCTTGTGATCAAGCACTAACTACAGTGGGGGTGAGTGGAAGGTAAGGTCAACCCCCCTCAATTAAGTCTGCACAAGGGCTGGAGACACAGCTCAGCAACTGAGAGCACTCGCTGCTCTTGCAGGAGACACTGGTTCAGTTCCCAGCACCCATGCAATAGCTTCCAACTGTCTGTAACTCCAGTCCCAGGGAATCCAGCGCTTTCTCCGTTGTCCCTGTGCATTGTACGCACACGGTGCACAGAGAGGCATGCAGGCGCAACATGCATCCACATAAAAAAAACGAATATTTTTAACAACAAACATGAAGAAAACCACCTCTTCCTATCTTAGGTTGTGGCTTCCTTCGCGTGAATTTGTAGACTGTCTGAGTTGAGGGAGGGCTGCGTACTCTTCCTAAACAATGAGTGTAGAGAGCAAATGGCCAATAAACACATGAGGAAATGTTTCCCATAACTCATCATTAGAGATATTCAATAAGATACACTGCACACCCATTAGGATGGCTATTAACAAAGCAATAGAAAGTAACAAGTATTGCAGAGGATTTTAGATCCCTGCATGCTGCTGGTAGGAGCAGAAGATGACTCAGTTGCTGTGAAAACTCGTAGTGTATGAGAGCTTCCTCAAAGAATTAAACACAAAATTAACACAGAATTTATCCATTCCATGCCTGGAAATATGCCTGGAGGAAAAGAAGGCAGGCATGTGAGCAGATTTTTGTCTCACACATACAGCATCAATATTTGTAGCAGCAAAAAGATAGAGACAACACAGGTGTCCACTGACAGGTGGACCAAAACAACACGTGTATAGAAACGGGAGGTTATGACTCAACCTTAAGAGCAGGAGATGCACTCTGCAGCATGGATGAGTCTGGAAGATAATATGCTAAGTGAAACAAGGCAAAAAAAAAGGACAAATAAATAGCTACATTTATCTGACTTATCTGACCTATCTATAGTTAAATCTCTAGAAGCAGAAAGTAGAATGGAGGCTATCAGGACCCAACGGGGTTCAAGGCCAGATTACTGCTTTATGTTTTAAAGTTTCTTTCTAGAAAATGCTTGAAATGGATGGTGGTGATGGTTATATGACAACATGCATGCACTTAATGCTATGAAATTGTGCACTTAAAAGTAGCTAGTAAATAAAAAATAATATAATAAAAATGTTGTGTTTTATTATAAGAAAAGAAATAGGTATTTGCTCGAAAGTGTTCTGACTGAAGAGAGCTGGAAAGAACAGCTTTTCAGAGAAGCAGGAACAGAGGCTTAATGGTACCACAACTACCACCATCACAGTCATTACTGAGGTCTGTTGTCACAGCTACCACTATCACAACATGACTGAGGTCCATTGTCATAGCTACCACCATCACAGTCATTACTGAGGTCTGTTGTCACAGCTACCACCATCACA
>JAQHUG010000218.1:2202105-2232661 GCA_028555095.1 Dicrostonyx torquatus
CTCATTTCCTGTGGAAACAAAAGCAAAATCTCTTCTCCAAAGTAACATACCTTTTGACTTCAATTTTGAAGTCAAGGTATTTTCAAAATGCCTATCTGGGATTAATTTTGCAGCATTTATAAACAAATATCTTTTAGCAGCTGTTGTTCCTTCCTCAGCATTCAAACAATTCAAAGAGAGCATAATAACATACAGTATCCAAATTCTCTGTATTTTCCATCTTTATGTGGCTTTACTTTAACCTCTACTTCTTTTATTTTTATTTTTACTTTTTGAGACAGGTTCTCTGTATATCTTTGGCTGTCCTGAAACTCCCTCTGTAGACCAGGCTGTCCTTGAACTCACAGAGATCCACGTGTCTCTGCCTCCCAAGTACTGGGATTAAAGGTGTGTGTCACCACATCTTGAACTCACAGAGGTCAGTCTACCTCTGTCTCTCAAGTGTCAGGATTAAAGGTGTGTACCACCATACCCAGCTACTCTCCTTCTTTCTTTTTTATTTTAAGGACTTTAATTGTCCCGCACCACTTCATAAGTGTTCTTCTTGTCAGATATTTTGTCAGAAAATTGCCCACCGTGAGCCTAAGGGCAAGAGCTGGAGTAGGTTCTCTTCTGGGTGCCCAAAGAGCAGTATGTCACCATTAGATCCTACTGTAAGCTGGGGCAGGAGGTGAGAGTCTCCAACCGGTGTGGTTCCGGGAATGCCCAGAGCCTCTTTCTCAACACATACCACATACTTTCCTCTACGCTGAATGACAACTTTCCAATTGTCAACCTGTAAGTGTGCTGGAGCATACACCATCTTGAGATAAGGAGGAAATATCTGAAGTCTCTCCTAGAGCAGGATGCCCTACAATACTCTATCCAGAAAGTCATGCTGTCTCCAAATAGAAAACACACAGTGGACTATTGTCTGAGTTGTGCTGAGACATGGAGCAAACACAAATGAGACTTTATATGCCTTGTGTAACTTTCCTGAATCCTGGGGGACAGGCTCATAATGGCTCCTAGACTTTTATTGTCCCTTTGTGCCCATCTCTAAGTAAAATGGCGTGCTATTTAATTATCCTGTTGCACCAGACTCGTGCAAGTAGTAGGAACTGCAACCTAAGGTTCACTAGAAATGGGAGCAGTCACCAGTGAACAGATCTGCATCACATGTATGTAACTGATACATCCTTTCATTCTGCCAGGCTATGTACACTCTGCAAAATTTTTCTAGTTTTTCCATTTTTATTCACAAACAATTCAATTTTTATTCAATTGTATTCACACACATATATGAGTGTCTATATAAGTGTATGCCATCTGTGTGTGATGGCAGGGAGAGGCCAAAAGATGGTATCAGATCCTGGAACTGGAGTTACAGGCAGTTGTGAGTCACCCAACATGGATGCTGGGAATTGAACTCAGGTTCTCCGTGCTCTTAATCACACCAATACTCAATCCATGAGTGTCCCAACAGTATGATTGCTTGTCAGAACATCAGAGATGGAAATCAGAGATGGAGATTAAAACTTCAGATCATGGTGGCGTCAGGGCCTCTTCTGACCTGCAGAGTATGATTCTCTACCACTCAGCTCAGGATGCCTTGCAGTCTCTTCCTTGATGCAATCTCTTAAATTCTCAGTACAGAGCCGGGCAGCGGTGGTGCATGCCTTTAATCCCAGCACTCAGGAGGCAGAGGTAGGAGGATTTCTGTGTGTTCGAGGCCAGCCTGGTCTACAAGAGCTAGTTCCAGGGCAGGCAACAAAGCGACACACACACACACACACACACAAAAAAAAAAAACTCTGTCTCAAAAAAAAAAATCTCAGTACAGAAGCAGCAGCATAAAACAACACAAATAAGAAACCATCCACATAACATATCTGACAGAAAGGATTCGCTAGTAGAGCCTCTTTATTGTCTTTATCTTTTATAAAGGCCTGTGAGGGGACAGACACTGACCAGAGTTCAGAATGCATCTTCAGTAAACTGCACACTAACCAGGACACACTGAGAAAGTCAGCTCCCCTCTGATTTCTGTCTCTCCTCAGTGTAAACAGTGGAAAAGTTACAGGGGCCCAGCTGATCTCTACAGGTCTTCCCAGATTTATCAATCTAAGATTGTAAATATAACTTCTTTTTGTTTTATTGCTCCTGTATAAATATAGAACAGCCTCTCTCTGGCAAGGTGATTCATTTATTTCAACATTTACTAAGCATACTCTGTATGAAAAATGAGAGTATTAAAAATGAAGGTGGCGAGCATCAGGAGAAAGAAATAATTTCTCCAATCACCTATAGCAACGCTGCAAAGGAATACATACAGACACCGCTGTGTGTTCCTTGAACAATAAGGAGGGTGGATACGGAGCAGTTATCATATGACTCATGGTTTCCTGAGAGGGGCAGGAAAGGAAGAAAAGATAAGCATTGTGACACCAAGAGTAGATGTACCATTCGGCTCTCCTGAAACAAATCCTAGAAGGCAGTCCCGATAGCCACCAATGGAATTCTGGGAAACCAGCAGGTGCCTCTGAAGACACACAGACTTTTCCCACACTCTCATCAATGTAGCCTTTTTCAGTTGGAAACACAAGGACAATGACTGGAGATAAGCTCTGCAGACTAAGGTCATCCAAGAATTCAAATGGTGTCTAAGTACTGAAACATGTCAGGCAGTGTCTTCCGTTCACCTATCGACTCAAATAACTGCACTTGTTCTACTTGCCGGGCGGACCTCGGTATGCTGGGGAGGGGGCCTTTTCCTCCTGGCCATACTCTTTGAAATAAATTACTTAGGAGAGCTCACAAGCAGCTAATAGGAGGGGGAGGTGCCTCACACAAGGAAAAATGACTTTATACCTCCTGTGACCGTGAAGATCACAAACCAACAGAGCACAGACTTGTTTTACTAGTCACAGGAAGACACTGTGAGAGCGAAACCATAACATGGGTAAAGGGGTACTACAAACAGTCAGTCACAACACACGCCGCACAAAGGCGTGGTGACACAGGCCACTTCCTGATCTGCACAAACTTCCCTCTGATGTTGGAGGTGTAATCTTCCCCTCTGATAGCTACATTGCATTTAAATAGCGTCCGTGTCTACACACCATTCTTGTCCATAAGCCCATGTCTATCACTCAGCTGTGCACCTGTGATGCATGATGTCGTCGTCACCCAGCTTCCAGACACCAGCCCTGTTGGTTACACAGTCTCTGTTTCCTCCCCATTTTGAATGTCTCTGTTGTTTATGGCTCGACTCTCACGTGGAACTTGTCTGAATGGTCTGGGGGGCTTTCAATTGGGCCTGACCGGAGATCATGGTTATTGGAACTCTGTATTTTACAGCTTCCATCTCATTAATGCCAGCACTAATTTGTGGTCCAATCCAATACCACCCCCATAAGATCTGCATGAATACACACTGGATTTCAATCTGCCATTCAACAAGCACGAAGTCCTTTATGTTCATTATGAGCCAATCAAACAGCCCCAGATTCTTTACTCTGCATTTTTTTCCATAGTGAAATCATTTTTGTTATTATCCAAAGCAGTTGCTTGGTAGGAAATATTCAGTGGGGGAGCGATGCCAGGAGGGCCAGCCTGTCCTCTGCTTCCTTTTCTTTACAAACACAATGGCTCCGACCTGGAAATAGATTCAAATTAAGTCATTCAACTTTTTGTCAAAAATAGCTCTTGTTCAGAACTATCTCATGGCAGGTTATAAAACATGCTTATTGGTCTTGTCCCCCCAGGAGCAAACGGACTGCTGAGATGAAACTAACTCTTGCTCTGGTGGAGACTCAAACCAGGTTGACAAACCCAAGCCACGCACTAGATCAATGCCATGCATGCTGGAGGGACCTCATTTTGAGACCTACCATTTTATTCTCCTGAATGCTAGGGCCTGGGGTCATTATTACAGAATTCTCCTTTGTTCAATTTGCATGGTTAAATGATTCCCCCTTCCCATCATTTCAGCCCCATGCATCATTACCAGAAGGACTCCTTTCTGCTGTAATGCTCTCCATTTCCTGTTCCAGCAAAACGCCGCGGCCTCCAAGTTCCTCTCATAATTTTCTGTTCTACAACAAATTTCAATCACAAAATTGGTTCAAGTAGACTTGGCTGCTCAATTTTGGAAATAAATTAAAATGAGGGAGAATGCTAGTAAATAAACGGAAATAGCAAATGTTAGGGTGTTCTCAGTGAACAGATGCAGGAACTTCAACAAGGGGTCGTTTTCTGTTCTTGTATTAATGACCAAAGATGGTAGACCTCAAAAGCAGCTCTTTCCTCAAGTAGTAAAGGCCTCTCAGCTACAGGCTTTCCTCCACTTTCCGTGTCCTCACTCTCCAAGCTGTGTTCCCCAACAAGTAGACTCTGGGGTGCAGAGAGGATTTGGAAATAGTTTTCATAGGAGGCAGGAAAAGGTGGAGAGAGAAACAGGCTGTGGCCAAGTCACACTGTAGACTCAGCCAGCCCCACAGAGGGTATGAGACAGGAATGTTCCCTCAGGCTTGTCCACAATCCAGGCAGAGGAACAGGGTTTTCTCACCCCTTCTCGGGCTTTCAATGTGGGCTGTCCCCATGAAGCAATGTTGACTTTGGGCAAGAATGCTAATTCCCACAAAGGAACATCAGCCAGCCTTGCAGCCATTACAAAACCACTTCAATTGCATCTGACATCTGGCCGTGATCTGCAAAACTGATTATTATTATTATTATTATTGGTTTAAAATATGTGTCCACTCTTGCTTTCACAAGACATAAACCTCTAACATGTGCACCACAGAAGAGAGTTGTCTCATATCAACTACTTCTGTGCCTTCAAGTGACTCTTAACCTCTGTAAGACTTAGCTTCCTCAGCAGTCAGGCCAGGATGACAATATTTACTGCACCCTCCTTACGGGGCTGTAGACGGCAGCAGTACCTGTGAACCATCAGATAAACAATAAAAGCTTATGCAGGCAGAATTTATAATATTTGGCAAAGAGAACATGCTCAGAAAGTACACATGAAATGATTATAAGAATCCGGTAATAGCTTTCCCCATTGCCCTGCGATCTACGGCCCCTGGATTCTCTCCAGCACATTGACTGTCTGGGTGCCCCAGTCTAGAAGCTTGGGTATAAACGGAGTGAGATTTAGTGTGATGTGTGGACACACCCTCTGTTCTGACAAATGGCACAGCTGAATGCCCTCCACCCTGACATCACGGCTTAACTCTCCAAAAACCACAGGAGGTCCCATGGAGTAATTGATATCATTGTTTATGTTTTGCATGGAAAAAAATTGCTCTTTACCACTTATGTCTAAGCAATTATACCCAGAAAACCAACTTGTGTTGAGGCATCTTGAGGATGCCATCATAGGAAAAGGTCTAAAATCCTTAATCCCAAATCCTAAAACCCAGAAAGCTCTGTAAACTAAGTTTAAGCCCCCAACCCATTTGGTGGGAAAACCTGAGCCTATATGAAACTGGTAATGAACTCAGCTCCTTGTGGTGCACTTTGCTGAAGAAATATGACTGTGGTTTATTATGAGATGATATCCTGACCCCCAATGGCAATCTCACACCCTCCACTACAGAGATTCCCAACCTTCCTAATGTTGTCACCCTTTAATACAGTTCCTAATATTGTGGTGACCTCCTCAACATAAAATTTTCATTGCTACTTCATACTATAACTTTGCTACTGTCACAAATGTAAATACCTGTGTTCTCCAATGGTCTTATATGGCCCCTGTGAAAGGGTGGTTAGACACTCCCCTAAGGGGGTCACAACCCACAGGTTGAGAACCACTACTCTAGTGTGACACCATCCTTGAGGTCTGTCCAACACATGTGATTTAAGGCTTCACATGCAGTATCAGATGGCTGTGCTGGCTGGTTTTACGTCAGTTTAATACAAGCTAGAGTCTCTGGAGAGGAGGGAGCCTCAACTGAGAAAATGCCTCCATAAGATCCAGCTGTAGGCAAGCCTACAGGGCATTTTCCTAATTAGTGGATGATAGGGGAGGGCCCAACCCATTATGGGCGATACCATTCCCGAGCTGGTGGCCCTGAGTTCTATGGAAAAGCAGGCTGAGCAAGCCATGGCTAGAGAGCCAGTAAGCAGCACTTCTTCATGGTCTCCCCATCAGTTCCTATCTAGGGTCTGGTCCTGTCTGAGTTCCTGTCCTGACCTCCTTCAGTCATGGACTGCAGTGCAAATGTGAAAGTCAAATCAACCCTTTCCTCCCCAGTTTGCTTTTGGTCACGGTGTTTCATCACAGCAACAGTAACCTAAGACAGGCAGCACTGCGCTTTAAGTCTGGAACATCCCTGCAGGCTTATGTTTTGAGCACCTCTGATGCTATCTGGGGATACTAGAGCCTTTAGGAGGCAGGGTCTAGCACTAACCATGTGGGCTCATGTTTTGAGCACCTCTGATGCTATCTGGGGATACCAGGGCCTTTGGGAGGCAGGGTATAGTGCTGACCATGTGGGCTCATGTCTTGAGCATCTCTGATGCTATCTGGAGATACCAGGGCCTTTGGGAGGCAGGGTCTAGCGCTGACCACATGGGCCCAGGTTTTGAGCACCTCTGATGCTATCTGGGGATAACCAGGGCCTTCGGGAGGCAGGGTCTAGCGCTGACCACATGGGCCCAGGTTTTGAGCACCTCTGATGCTATCTGGGGATACCAGGGCCTTTGGGAGACAGCTCTAGCACTGACCATGTGGGCTGGCCTCCAGAGGATCCAGCTGCTGCCTCACTCTCAGTTTCCGTGTGCCATGACGTGAGCATCATCTATACCACAAGCCCTCATTGCTGTGGATTGAGCCTCTCCGCCATGTTTTTTTCTGCTATGATTGACTGAAACCCCCTGAACCCTAGAACCAAAATAAAATTTTCTTCTCTTAAATTGTTTCTGCCATGTATTTTTTCACGGTGATCCAAAAACAGCTGGCATGACAGGTATCTAGAAACAGCAATACTTACTAAGGAGTTGCTAGTGTCAGGAACCGTGCTAAAGGCCTTCCTACCATCTCATTTAATTCTCACATAATCACAACCTGGAGCCACACATCTGTCCCACTTTACCAATGGAGAAATCGAGAGTATGTTAACTGCTCATGTCACAGAGCATAAACATGGGGGAACCAGGGTACAGTCATCTTGATGAATCTGACAGAACCAGTGACAGGCAGAATCGGTGATCCTTCATGGTACATATCAAGAATTTATAGAGCGCTGGACAGATGGCTCAGTAGTTGCTCTTCCAGAGGCCCCTGGTTCAATTTCTAGCACCCACATGGCAGCTCACAACTTCCTGTAACTCCAGTTCCAGGGGATCTGGACTCTGCATGCTGCACAGACATATATGGGTAAAGCAACCATGCACATAAAATAAAAATAAACAAATAAGTTTTAAAAGAAAAATGAAAACATAATCCATAATGACTTTAGGTATGCACTACCCTCTACTTACATTAGAGAAACAGAAGGAATGATGTCTGTATAAATGTGTGCTGCATCAGGGTGCAGAGAGAGGGAGTGGGAGAAATGGGTGTTACTTTAAGGAACTGGCACATGAAATTGCAAGGCCTGGCAAGTTTTAAAATTGCAGAATGAAGTTGGAAGCCCAGGAGAGAGTTGGGACTTCAGCTTGAGTCAGAGCCATCTGCGTGCAGAATTCCCTGTGGTTATTGCTCTCTGAGGGCCTTCAGCTGAATTCCTGAGAACCATTCGCAATCTTCTGGACACACTCGACCGAGTAAATGTCAATCACATCTAAAACACACTTTCATAAGGACATCAAGAGTGGTGTCTCACAAACACCTGGCCACTCTACCTTAGCTGAACTGATGTATAAAATTAACAATCATACTATTCTCAGAACAATCACAGACCCAATGACAGGCCTGGAGAGGGAGAGAGAAGGAAGGGAGGGGTCGGAGGGAGGGAGCGAGGGAGGAAGGGAGAGAGAGAGAGGTTCCTGACCACAGGTCTCCTGTCCCTGATTCATGTAGAAAGGGCACTTGAGCAGACATATGTTAAGTCCCTCTGTTTTCACCAAAAAAGATGGCATCTATGGCATGGCATCTTTTAGAACTGTTGGTTCATGAGTGACAAAAAAAAAAGAAAAAGGAAAACCATTTGGAAATGGGTTAAGCCAATAAGGAGTTTATATACAGGATGGTAAACCTACCTGCACATCTCCTACCCACGGTGCTTAAAGTTGAGCAGTTGGGAAAACTTTTGCCTGTAACAACCAAGTAAGTAGAGTAAGGAACAAGCAGAGCTCCTGTGCTATAATAAGAACCATGAGTGAGGGGACCTAACAGAAGGAAGGGTTTATCTGGTTTATGGCTCCACAATGGTGGGGAGGCATGGCAGCGGGTAGCAAGGATGGCAACGGGAAAAGGAAGCTAAGAACTCATCTTGAACTACAAGCACAGAGCAACGAGCGTGAACTACAACTAGACTAGACTCTAAAGGCCCAGCCCCAGTGATATTCTTCCCCAGGAAAGCAACTCCTAAACTTCCCAGACACGATACTAACCGTTCAAAAGGCCAAGGCTATGGAGGACATTTATCATTCAAGCTACCGTACTCCAAGCTTCTGACGTGGAGCAGGATTCCCAGTCCTTTCCACCTCTGTTTAACGTTACCAAAGCTGGGTTTCAGTGCTGACAAGCCAGAATCTAAACAGATATTGGTGGTGATAAATGAGTTCATGTAAATAGAAAACTGAGAATAAATGACTGAGGGGCAGGAGAGATGGCTCAGCATTAAGAGTGCTTACTGCTCTTCCAGAAGAGCCAGGTTTGATTCCCAGCACCCACGCAGGAGCTCATAACCATCTGTAGCTCCAGTTCCAGGGACTCCAACACCCTCTTTGGGACTCTATGGCACAGACATACATACATGTAGGCAAAACACATTCACATAAAAGTATAAATAGAAAATAAGATTAAATAACTGAATTATATCTACAAAGCAGGCATAAATGTTACAAACTTTGACAATATATAATATTATAAAAACAGGGAGTTGGGGGAGTTAATGGAAGAAAGGGTGTTAATTTTCTCATCTTTCATAGCAGGGAATTAAGAGACACCCACCTAGATGGAAACACAGTTTCAAAACCATAATGATTCAATACTTCTCATAATCATTTCATGAGTCTGTGAGCATTATTTTAGTGAATACAGATGAGGACACTTACATTCACTAGTAACTGACGTAACCAAAGTCTAACAGATGGCCCAGTCAATCAAAAATTCAACAACTTGACCTGAAAGTGACAAGCATCATGCTAAGGACGAAGAGTGGTTGTGGTCCCTGCCTTTGTGGGACTTGCCATCTACCATGGGAACCAATGATGAGGCAAACAGAGCTAAGCATGAAACCATCACAGTAACGACTGCTGTGAAGAAAAATCAGGGTCTCCCAAAGGTCTAAATGGGAAAATAAACACTGGAGCAATTTCTAAAAAGACTGGCTAAATGGAGGCAGTTGAGGGGCCACAGGTAAGGAAGAACAGGGGCTCAGGTAACAGGGGAGGGGAGGGTGTAGCAGAAGAGGAGAGGGAGGAAGGTTGGAACCTTGGGACAGAAAGACCAAGGTTTGTTTTCTCAAAGATCTGTTCATCATTGACAGTAGGTTGGACAATGTGGAGGGAGGCCTGAGGCAGCAAGTGAGCTGCCATGCGGTGGTGACAGGTGCTTGGCAGGGTAATGACCTAGGCATGCCTGAGGTCTAGGGAGGGGCTGCCACCCAGTGCCAGCCTGTGAAACCCAGTTGTTCGGGTAGGTGTGTAGGCAAATCCCAGATCAGCATTTTGCCATTTGTGACAGAAGAAAGAATCCAAGCTATCTAAAAAACATTAATTATCCTGAACTCTGACCGAGATAATGAGGGAGAGAAAGGGAGGGAGGGGGCTGTAGATTAGAAAGAAGGATGAACAGCAGACAAGGATATGACATAGTGGCCACGGCAGAGAAGTGACAGAATAAGGCAACTTCCGTCATGGAAAGCAGAGGTGTCAACTGAAGGACACAAGAGAGGAGCCATAACTCAGAAAATGTGACCCGTGACTCGGTAGCTGTGACGGTATGGAAATGAAGGTCAAAGCCGGTGTTGGATGGTCACCTGCTAGTCACTGGAGCCATCACTTGTGGTGTCGTGTGTCAGGGCGACTGGGAATTGCTGTTGGCTAAGGCGATGTTCTCACAGAGACAAGACTGAAGGGTGAGCTCCAGCTCCTGATCCAGTCAGTGGCTTTTCCCTATAGTGCTGGTCTGCTCTTTCCCTTAGGGGACTCATTTTGATTTCCTCAGGTTTCACACTCATAAGTTACCCCGAGGAGATAAGGCGATCAGAGGACAAAGGGAACATAGCGTGGACATGTGAGCCAGCCTCCCCGTACGGCTGAAGCCAGCAAAGTTGAAGGGTTGATGGAGAACCGTCTTGGCAATGTCTGCTTCCCACAAAGATGCCTCTCTAGGGGGTCATCGCAATTCCTCATGGGATGTAGTTGGCTCAGGTTAGGCTTTACATGGGAATGTGCTGTCTGGAGGCAGAATGAGGAAAAGACTAGGAAATGCGCCATTCTAGCATCATTATGTGCCATACCATGTAAGTCTCCAAGGTTGTGTGCAGCACACATTCATAGTACAGACACCATAGATGTCTGCAGATAACTGCAGACAACAGTTGAGTGTTTTGTTTTGATTAGCAATATGGTTCAACAAGCATCTAGCTGGCGGAAGTAAAATCACTTGAGGGAAAAAGTGAATTTTCTCCCAGTTCATATAAAGGTGTCACATAGGCCAGCAGTAGCCCTCAGAATCACGGTGTCCGGTGCTGTCTTTTTGTTTTATTTTTGTTTTGTTGTTGTTGTTGTTTTGAGACAGGGTTTCTCTGTGTAGTCCTGGCTGTCCTGGAACTCACTTGGTAGACCAGGCAGGCCTCAAACAGAGATCTGCCTGCCTCTGCTTCCCAAGTGCTGGGATTAAGGGTGTGTGCCACCACCACGCAGTCAGGTGCTGTCTTTTATAGCATCTCTTGCCATTAATACACAATCTTCGGTAATAAGGATTTCAGACAAAGAAAAGCTCAGAGACGTTCAATATGTGACTAAGTGTCAACCACATGCTGGAACGAAGCGGAGAAGCGTTCATCCAGATCAGCCGATTCTGTGACCCCCACGCTTTTGCTCCCCTGAGAATCCTCAGAGGGAAGACACACTCATGTCTCCCTGCTCTCACTGCTGCGTACACTCTCCTGGACGCCTCCGCACACAATAGGTAAGAGCACAGGTCTTAACTCTGTGCTCAAGATGAGGAGGAAACAGCCCCAGAGAGGTCACCCAAGATCACCCAGCTTAGCAGGCTGTCTGTGGACTGCCTCTTTCTCTCCTTCCTCTCTCCACACATCGCCATCAGCTTTCCTCATACCCAATCTTCCTGGGCATGAACACAGAACAGCCTCTCTCCTGCCTAGAACATTCTTTGTATCCCTTTAACACAATCATCATCAGAGATCATTTACAAAGTAAATAAGGTAGCAATCATCTGGGAATACATTGGTGTCCCCCAAAAAACAAATACGTGAAGAACAAGTTAGGAGCCAAGCAACAGCGTCCTCTCATCGAATACATTTCCAAGTCTTCTTGTTGGAGCATGTAGTTTTCATTTGGTTGACTTATGAATTTCACCCAAAAGATTAATTTGGCTCGCTATAAAGAGCATAAGAATTAATATTCAGCCAAGATATGAATCTTTCTTCATTTTCATTTTAGTGGAAATCAATTTGTTAAACTACTGTTGAGTGCAATTTGTTAGTCGTTCCCTCCCACTTTCCTGCTCCAGTTGAGGTATTTGAAAACATCGGTGTGAACACTTCCTGTCAATACTCCCAGATTTATACCGCCGTCTTACGGTAACTGCTAGCTCTGAAAGCGTTATGAATTAAGCCTTGTGATACTAGATTTTATTGGTCTTATGCAACAAAGAAGAGATCAAATTTTTTAAAGCTCACTATAAGTTTTATCTCTAGAGGGCGGAATACAGAAATGATCTCTAGATAGAAAGTAAGCCACCAAAAACCTGGGCATGGCCTCTATCAGAACTTTCATTAATGATGACATAATACCTGACATAAACAATAGGGATGATAATTCATAATCTCTCATTATTCAGACCACAGTAACAAAGGCAAGGCAGAGCAGAGTAGCTCACAACACCCAGCCAAGAAGCAAAGAGAGAGAAAAAAGGGGGGGTCCCAGGAGAAGAGAGAGAGCTCCCAGGAACATATCTCCCAGGCTCTTGTGACCCACTAGGCACCCTAAAGTTTCCAGAACCTTCCAAGATAGTATCACCAACTGGGGTCTGGCTTTAACATAAGAGCCTGTGGGGAATGTTTCATACTCACACAAGACCATAGTCCTCCTAATGTCAACTCCTCTGATTGACAGGCATGTCCGTGTTATCTGTAGTTCATTTCCCAAAATGGTCACTAGGCAGAATTCTGCACTAACTCTGAACCAGGACTTGAACTAGTTCTCCACCCCGCTCTGTCTCTCCTCATTCCCCCTCCTCCTCCTTCTCTATCCCTGACCACAATGGCTGATAGCACAGAGAACCACAAACACAGAGATGTACTGTCTTAGTCCTAAGGGTCTGAGTTAAAAGTGTCTGAAAAAGTCTTCTCCCAAAAGATGCCACAGAGGTGTCTGACCCAGGCCCCTCCTCTAGGTTCTGGTGGCTTTCTGGCAACCTTTGGTGATCCTTGGTTTATGGTCACGTCATCCCAAGCTCTGTCTCTACGTTCATACGGAAGTCTCCCTGTTTGTACATTCATACTTAAATTTCCTTTTTTTATAAGAATGACAATTACAATGGTCTATTTTCTACACTAATGACATAACCAGGATTTGGGAACATTATAAAGGAAGTGGCTTACTTTGCTCACAATTCTGAAAGCTAAAAGGACTTGGGCAGGCATTGGCTGAAGCCAGGTGAAGCTCTTCCTGGGTGCCTTGCCTAGTACTGAAAGCAATATTAGGAGCAACTGTTGTAGAAGAAAAGACCACGCCACAAAGTCAAACCCAAGAAAACCTACTCAGGACTCAGGCTCACCCTCAAGGCCTAGGGATTCCCCCACAAATTCCATTCATCCGTTTAAGGGCATCTACCTCCCCAAGTTCCCAAACCTTTCACACCATCACACTTGGCACTAAACATCACTTAAGAAACTTTGGAGGCCACATGTGGATCGTACCACCCTATCACCCATCTTGCTAGATTTGGAACATGCCACAGACCACTGTGACTTCGTCTTAACTAATTACACTGACAAAACTGCTTTCAAAGGATGTCTTGTACTGGGACTTCGGTTTCAACCTATGAGCTTGGGAAGCAGAATCCAAGTTTCACAATCCTTCAGTGTGTGCATGCCCCACCATCTTCCCTCTCACAGACGAAAACCACACAATAATAATGCCTACTCAGGCTTGTTCTTCCCTATCCCAGAGTCTCACTGGAATACTCTTGCTTGCTTTCTCAATCTACTGTAAACTCTTTCCATCCAAAGCCTCGCATGTGCCAGGTTAAATGCTCTTCCATGTGGCTATACCCCAGTTCCCTAGGCTGGCACTGTGTTCTTAACAAGATTGTCAGTAACTATGACTATGCACATTGTCTTACCTTTCATTCCGATTTTGCTAAGTGTCTCCAAACCTGTAGAAACCAAATCCACTCCTCCTTCAGAAAATGCTTCCTCTCTTGGTGTCACTTTCATTCTCTTCAGCCTCTTCTCTTCCTGTTTCCAGGTTGCTCTGCAGCATCCTCTGATGACTGTCTGGATTCTGTCCTGTACCACTGTTCTCATCCAGCCAAACTTATGCCATCAACCACCATCTTCATGCTGACTCCCAGAGTATGTATGTATGTATGTATATATATATATGTGTGTGTGTGTGTGTGTGTGTATAGTTATAGTTATAGTTACAGTTACAGTTATATAGTTATTGACAATCTTGCTAAGAACATATAGTGCCAGTCCAGAGAAATGGGGTATAGCTACATGCTAGAGACCATGAAATCCAAAGTACCTAAAGTGAAACCTTCATTTTCCTTTTCCTTTACACTTAATAAACCATGACCTAGACTAGATCATGGAGACTAGTGGTCACCATGCCTTCTCAGCCCCTGACCCCAAACAGAAAGTCACATTTAACACATCTTTCAATAAAAGGCCTTGGGAACAAAACAGAACAAGGAAAGCAATAAAAGAGCTTGGGAGGCTGGTAAGATAGCTAGCTTCCTTGGCAAAGTGTTTGCTCCACAGGCACAGCCCGAGTCTGATAACCAGAATCCACATTAAAAGGGTAAAGAGCTGCTTGGGGAGGTGTGTGTTTATAATCCCAGTCCTAAGGAGACAAAGACAAGCAGATCCCTGGTTTCATGACCAGTCAATGAACCTCCTTAGTGAGAGACCCTGTCTCAAGAAGACATAGCCAGCATCTAAGAAATAGTGCAAGGCTGTCCTCTGATCTCCACATGAATGCACATACAGATATGCACCCATTCACACGCTCCTACACTATCTGTGTACCTGGACACGGACAGACAGACAGACAGACAGACAGACACACACACACACACACACACACACACACACCCCACACAGAAAAGGCCTTGGGAATGCGAGGCACATTTTAGCACAGGACTTGGAGAGAACTCTGAATAACTTAAAATCTGGGTTATCCATACAAAGTGTCCTAGTTTCGTTTCCATTGCTTCAATAAAACCCACTGACAAAAGGCAGCTTAGAGAATAAAGGGGTTTATTTCAGCTTAAATTCCCGTCACAGGGGAAGTCAAGGCAAGAGCTTCAAACAGGGGAGAACACTGGCTGCAAACTTGCTGACTGGCTCGCTTGCTCCTGTCACACAGTTCAGGACCCCTGGCTGGGGAGTGGTGCCACTCACAGTGGGCTGTGTCTTCCTACATCCACTAAGTAAAAACCCATACAAAGACATACGTCCCTCCCCCGTGGACCCAATATAGATTGATCCCTTCTTGGGATTCTCTTCTGAGGTGATTGTGGGTCCTGTAGACAGTTGAAGCTAACATCACACAGGACTAACAATACACCAAAGTTCTCAAAGCTACAGAAGGCCCAGGAGGCAACGTTTCATCCTAACCTTTAGGAGCCCACCATGTACTGGTGTGGACAGACTAAGAGAAAAAGAGTACAGAACAGGAATTCCATCTCTGTCCAGTGCCTGGTCCCTAAGCCTCTGTGCCTCTTCCCTGACACAGAGCATCCTGTGAAGCTTGTCAAATACTAACAGTGCTATTGGTCCTTAGGGGCCAAACGAAAATATTTTAATTTCTTTAAGAATCAGAAGAGAAAAGAATCCAGCCTGGATTATACTGGTGTAAACAACCTTCCTGTTCTGTTTTCTTTCTCTGGCTCCTAGCTACAAAGAAGTATGTAAATTAATTCACACTGCAGCACCAACAAGTGACCATTTAACTGGGTAGCCATCCAAGGAAAATTTGCTTCCAATGTGTCAAAAACCAAAGAGAACACCTTAATTGTTTTTTTTTTAAAACTGAATCTTCTTTTAAAAAAAAGTGTAAAGAGAACATGTGTAGAAGTTTTAGAGAACTTCGAAAAAC
Source organism: Dicrostonyx torquatus (assembly GCA_028555095.1). Lineage (NCBI taxonomy): Eukaryota > Metazoa > Chordata > Mammalia > Rodentia > Cricetidae > Dicrostonyx > Dicrostonyx torquatus. Next base: position 2,217,781 of record JAQHUG010000218.1, read on the forward strand.
TTAATGAGAGAAATGAAATCACCTATAATGTCAGGGAAAGGCACTATAAATACTTTGATTTTTTTTTTTTAACTATTCTTATGTGTGTGTATCCATACTCTCTCTTAAACAGTTTTATTAACATATAACCAAAATTATGATCATCTTTGGTTACTTACAGGTTTTATGTATAACGAGTAAATTCCTATAGCAACAAATAGCTTTGCTTATTCATCCAGTAACTAATATTTCTGTATAAAGACTTTTGTCCATATTTCCAATTTACTTGGCATAAATACACTGAGGTCCCATCCCCAAGGCCACAGCTTAAAAAGAAAAACCACGTTTTAGTAAAACTGTAACCTGACACCAGGGCTCTTCCCAGGGTGACCGCAAAACTGATAAGCACAAACAAAAGAGAGGAGTATTGCTGAAAGCCCTGGGGACATTCCCAAAGAAGCATACCCCCCCCCCAGCCAGCAGCAAACAAAGGGGCTTTCACCGGAGAAAGCCTGCACCTTCCTGCAGAAAAGACACCTAATTCCACTGCAAAGCAGATGAGTTCTTGAGATGCATTGTTTCATTTTCTACAAGTCGTTAGTGACTATCCACACACACTCACACACACTCCTGGTGTGGAGGTCAGAGAACAACTCGCAGGAATCTCTGATCATCGTGTGGGTTCTGGGGATCGAACTCATATTGTCAGGCTTAGCAGCAAGTACCTTTACCTACAGGGCCATTTCACAGGCTTGGTGCATGCGTTTTGGGGCTTGTTCAGTTCAAAGCCATGCTTCTTCATACACTGCATGTTCAAATTGGCAGATGTGAGGTCTTCTGGGCAGTAAATTTTGTATTGTAAAAAGTAAAGTTTACTCTAGATCAACCCAAAAGCATCAGTCAAAATGACCAGGGGATTTTTGACTGGAATTCCATCAGTCTCTGTTGGCTGCATTGGGACCTCAGTACATTTACTGATGTCATGTCTGTTCCTTCCCATTTAGTGTGTAAATTCTAGAAGAAGGGATCTATCTGAAACAAAAAGCAAAACGAGAGGGACATTTATAGTCACTTGGGAGCCCGGCAGTGGTGGCGCATGACTTTAATCCCAGCACTTGGGAGGCAGAGGCAGGCCAACCTGGTCTACAAGGACAGGCTCCAAAAAACTACAGAGAAACTCTGTCTCGGAAAAAAAAAAAAAGTCACTTGGGTGTGTGTGTCACAGTCTTTTCTTCAGACACGGGTGATTTCTCTCTTTCTAAAGCTTTAAACACCTTTAGGGTGTGCTCCGCAACCTTGTGGTCATCACCGTCTGAGGCTAGATTCCCGCCCAGGCACTGTTTTATATCTGTAAGTTCACAGGGTTGTTTAAACATTTGCTGGCCTCAGGCTCCCCTTAAACAAAACTGTTGATTACTCTTCACCTTTGTTGTCAGAGGAAGGGAGAGGAACAGAGAGAGGCAGAGACTGGGGGAGAGGTCAGGGAAGGCTCTGAACAGACTCCAGAGCAGGGTCAACCCAACTCAACCCGAGTATTCAGCAACTGAAGAATGTCGAATTCCATCAGTCTCTGTTGGCTGCATTGGGACCTCAGTACATTTATTGATGTCACGTCTGTTCCTTCCCATTTAGTGTCAATATACAACCTTTAATCAATATTATGCTATATACTTTGAGGTCCAAAGAATGTAGAAAATGTTATGCGTTTGGAACTATATATAAGTTTATTAGTATGTAAAGCTCTTGTCTGTCACGTCCAAGGCCTTGGGTTCAGTCGCCAACATCTGCCAAAAGAAAGAAAAAGAGCACATGAAACTTCTCTGCCATGCAGACCCGCACACCCCAAAGTCATTCCTAGACAGACGACCCTTCCTATTCTAGGACCTGGCTCCTTACAACAGTCCCAGAATGGAGGTGTGGCTCTGTTGGAGTAGGTGTGGTCTTGTTGGAGGAAGAGTGTCACTGTGGGGGTGGACTCTGAGTTCTCACAGATGCTCGACACCCAGTGTCAGTCTATTTCCTGACCTCAGAAGATGTAGGACTCTCAGCTACCTCTCCAGCACTGTGTCTGCCTGCATGCCACCATGTCCCATCAGGATGATAAGGGACTGAACCTCTGAAACTGTAATGAGCCACCCCAATGACGTATTCCCCTTTATAAGAGTTGCCATGGTCATGGTGTCTCCACACAGCAATAGAGCCCACACTAATACAGGGTGGAAGCTGACAGAACACCTCCAGGCTCAGCTCTGCCACTTCTTTCTTCACTTTGCAATGCTATACAACTTTGCTCCCCGTGGAATGTGCGAAGCAATACCGAGCTTTGGGTTGCTTGGGATTTAAGGGGTGAATGGAGAAAGGAGTAGAGCTCGGTGGTGAGCACACATGAGGCCCTGGGTCTATCCCCAGCACCATACAAATAAACTGAAAAAGAAATAAATCGAGTAGTGCAAGCAAAATGCCTGACTTAAAACCTAGCAGGAAGTGGAAGTAACGTCCACTGAAGTTTTTATTCTTTTTCATGAGTGCACATGTGCACACATGTGTTGTATATGTGTATATGTGTTTGTATGCATATGAACACACAAATATGAGTAGGTGCACATGTACATGTTTGGGGTGTGTGCAGTGTGTATGCATATGTGTGTTTGTGTGTGTGTGAGTAAACAAATATGAGTAGGTGCATGTACATGTGTGGGGTTTGTGTGTGTAGTGTGTATGTGTTTGTATGTATATGAGCACACAAACACGAATAAGTGCACTTGTATGTGAGGGGGGAATAAAGACCTGCGGCCACACCCTGTTTTCCTTAATTGCTCTCCACCTCATTCACCAAGGCAGAGTCTTAAACTCCCTGATATGGGCAGTCTGTCTAAACAGTCTGCTCTGGGGGTCCCCTATTTCTGTCTTCCCACTGTCTGGATTCCAGTCAGACTGCCACGCCCACCTAGCCTTTACCTGGGCTCTGGAGACCCAACTACAGTCCTTATGTTTGTGCAGTGAGTGTTTTGCCCCCTCAGCATCCCCCCAGCTTTCTACTGAGGCTCCAAGTTTTAAAGGAGTTGCTTCTTTTTAAATAAATCACATCTGAAGCCATAGAGCTCATATAGAGTTGCTATTTAGTAAATGTCAGGCAACAATAAAGTGGTGCCTTTTCAGGATAAGAGTCGTTAAGATTGTAAAATTTTCTTACACTGATGTTTAAAACATCAGTCATTAGACATCCCACACACACACACATTTGTTTTCATAATGCAAAGAAGAAGAAGTGAAAAGGATGAGTTCTTGCAATCGATGGTACATTTTTAATCCTCCACTCTGCATCCTCTTGATCACACACCAGGTCCTGAAGATGGACACATACACAGACACATGCAGAGAGAGATATACACACTCACACACATATACATACACACACTTCACAGAGAGACATATACACATGCACGTGCACACATACTACACAGACACATAGAGAGAAAGATGTACACATTCACACACATATACCCACACAGAGTAATATACACACACACATCCACAAACAGAGATATTCACTCACACACAGACACACACACACACACACACACACACACACATTTTGCTTTGTTTTTGAGACAGGTTCCTACTGTGTATCCAGGCAGGCCTTTAACTCACTATGTAACCCAGGCTGGCCTCAAAGTCCAGATGTTCCTGCCTCAACCTCGATGACAGGCGTGTGTCACTATGGGTGGCCAACACTCCACCTGTTAGATGAGCTTTTATTCTCACACAATTGACAGTATTTACAAAATTCTCTCTGTGGCCTTTACCCCTGCCTTGCCCTGCTTCCTTTGTAGTGAGATCTCCAATGGCAATAGTATACCGATATACTGAAGTCAGGGATGCCACCAGTTAGCCATTGTCACATTTTCCTGAGAGCACAATATATGGGATATTCATTTCCTATCACTTTCCACTCATTTTTATAAATGTCATATGAAAGAGTAACGGTAATTAGTTTTTAAGGCAACGAGAATGCAGAAGCCAGTATCTGAAGTAGCTGAAAGAGAAGCCTTGAACACGGTGCGAAAACGGCAACCCTGCTAGTGACAGCCACCCCGGCCTAACAACCAGGGTCTCTGCCAATCCTGGCAGCCTTGAAAAAAAACATGTCTCAGAGGCTGTCACAGCTTAGTGAAGATCTTCCAACCATGTATCTACTGCACAAGATTAAAACTCAACTTCAAGAGGTTGGCGAGATGGTCCAGTGGTTAGGGGCACTTGCTGCTCCTGCAGAAGACTGGGGTTCAGCTCCCAACACCTACAGTAACTAACATCTAACTAACCACTGTCTGTGACTCCAGTTCCAGAGGCTCTGACTCCCTGTTTTGGCCTCCAAGGGTACATAACATACATAAAGGCAAAACACTCACACATAAAGTAAAAATTAAAATTTAAAAAACCCTCAACATTCATACCTTGCCCAGATTATTCTGGTCATACCTGTCAGCCTCTGCTGTCACAGCTACGTTCCCCTCCCGCCTCCTGCCAGGCCATTTAGTAGTCGCCATGAAGCACTCTCCAACTGCTACAGTCCTTGGATTCCTCAAGAACACGGACGTCTGCCCCTCACAAAGCCACATTGCTTCTCATACTTTGTCCAGGTCTCTGTTGAGATGCTGTCTCTTCAGTCTCCCTGGCTGCCCTGTGGAAGTCTGGATGCTTCCACCTCCCTTCTTCTCTCTCCATGTCCTAGTTGGTTTTTGTTGGTTTGTCAATGCCTCCATAAGACTGGCCTGTGGACAAGCCTGTAGAGCATTTTCTCTTTTTAATACTTTTATTAATATTTATTTACATGCACATGTGTCTGTCTGAAGATGTGCATGTTTCTGAGGTTAGGGTCATCCTGTGAAGCCGGAGTTACAAGCAGCTGTAAGCTGACTGATGTGGGTGCTGGGAATTGAACTCAGGTCCTCTGCAAGAACAATACATGTTCTTAACCACTGAGACATCTCTCCAGCCCCGGGGGAGCATTTTCGTAATTAGTGACTGATGTGGGAGGGAGGTGCCATCCCTGTGCAGGGGTCCTGGGTAATACAAGAAAGCAGGCTGAGTAAGTCAGTAAGCAGCAGGTCTCCAAGGCAGTGGTTCTCAACCTGTGGGTCATGACCCCTTTGACAAACCTCTATCTCCAGAAAACATTATGATTCATAACAGTAGCAAAGTTACAGTCATGAAGTAGCAACAAAAATGACTTTATGGTTGGGATTCACCACAACATGAGAACTGTATTGCAGGGTGGCAGCATTAGGAAGGGTGAGGACCCCTGCTAAGGCTTCTGCTTCAGTTCATGTCTCGACTCCCCTCAGTGATGGAGTAGGATGTGGAAGCATAGAGGTGAACCACACCCTGTCCTGCCCAAGTTGCTTTTGGTCATAGTGTTGTATCACAGCAATAGAGAGCTAATTAAAACAGTCCACTACCAGTTTTCCTTCTCAGCCGGGACTGTCGTGACATGTCTCTCCACATATTAACTGCCCATGCCTCCCAATTCAATAAGAAATAAATTTTATTTTTCCCCCAATTCATGATACAGTTCCTACATAGAAAATGTTTATTAAATATGTTGGGTGAACAGGTATTGAGTAAAAGACCTATGCAGTGGAAGAGCACTAAAAAAAAAAAAATCAAGCAAAAAATAAAAAACTTCTAATGAAAGTGTAAATATGCCAGACATGGGAAGAAGAGGCGGGTGGATCTCTATGAGTTTGAGAACAGCCTGGTCTACAGAGAGAGTTCTGGGACAGTCAGTGCTGTGGGACAATGGTCTTGTACCCTGCCACTTGTATTGTTTTAATAAAACACTGATTGGCCAGTAGCCAGCCAGGAAGTAGAGGTGGGGCAACAAGAACAGGAGAATTCTGGGAAGAGGAAAGACTGAGTCTGTAGTCATCATCCAAACACAAAGGAAGCAAGATGAGAATGCCTCGCTGATAAAAAGGTACCAAGCCACATGCCTGACACAGACAGGAATTATGGGTTAACGTAGGATGTAAGAATTAATAAGAAGCCTAAGCTAATAGGCCAACCAGTTAATAATTAATGTAGACCTCTGTAAGTTTCTTTAGGACTGAATGGCTGCAGGACCACAGGGCTACTACATAGGGAAACCCTCTCTTGATAAACAAAACAAGAATTAAAAAAATAAAGGTTCAAATACTTATGCTTATTATGATGTTGCATGCCCAGGTCTAATGTTCAACTCTCCATCTGGAAATTCTAGCTACCTCATTCTTATATATTTTCTCTCCCACCTATACTTCATAATGCAGAATTTCCCTCCCATATACATTTAGTGGCTTTGTGTGGGCTAGTCTGGTCTGTTATCAGCAGCATGAAACTTGTCCACTTTGAAAATACACCTAAATGTTTTCTCTCATTTGTGGTTCCTAGATTTTATAGAGATATAAAATCGTGTGTGCAGACATGGCATAAAAGTAGGAGTAAAACTGCCTAGGGAACAAAGGAGGCTAAAAGGAGGGGTAGACGGATAAGGAAAGAGAAGATGGGAAATACGCCAAGCAGAAAATAAAAACTTATATCCATTTTTAGTTTATATATATATATACATATATATATATACATATATATATATCTGACCTTAAAAACACAAAACACTTAAGCGAAGGACTGCAGTTGGCAAATGATTTAAATAAACAAAACAAAGGAGCCAGACACCACAGTGCTTAAGTCTATAACCACAGCACCACCTGGGAGATTAAATGGGTAGAGTCTTAGGTTCAAAACTAGCCTTGCCTACATAGCACAGCAAGACTTTGTCACAGAAACAAACAAACAAAACAAGATAGATAGATAGATAGATAGGATAGATAGATAGATAGATAGATAGATAGATAGATAGATAGATAGATAGATAGATAGACAGACAGATAGGGTGAGCAGGTAAACAGGTGTGGGGGAAAGAGAGAGAAAAATACATATATAGATCAGAAACCCAAACCCCTCTGCTGAGAGAGTCTTGTCATTCTCTTAACTCAAGTTTTGTCAGAGCAGGAAACAGGTCCCAGGAAATGACACAGGCTATTCTGGACATTACTTCCACTCACGGCTGACACTGGAGCTTACCTGCTAGAACTTTCTGCTCTGATTTACAGTTAGTTGTGTTATAGAACTCTTGCTCTTAGAAGAGTGGGTGCTTTCCTCTGCCTGCAGCAGTCTTCTCTGAGATGCTACCCCTGCCTCCTTTCTCCCATCCCCACCCCACACAGCCTCAGGAAGCCTGGACTACACCTTTGCTATCCTTCATTCCCTGGGCTTACTGTTTATCTTTAGCTGACTAATAGCTGTCTCCCCTACTAGACTAGAGGCAAGGTCCGGAAGGGCAGGTGCCATGCTTCGTGGCTCCCTGCTGTATTAGTCCCATCCTCTAGCATGACGTCAATGCTCAATCTGAAAAATAAAGAAACAAATGGGTGAAACATGTGAGTCATGTGCAGACAGGTGGTTTGCATGCATGTGTGTACATGGTGTGCCTGTGTATGTCTGTGCACATGTGTGGACACATTCCCATGTAGCACTCACTGGAGCAGGGTGGTTCCCTCTATTACTCTCTGCCTTGCTGTCTTGAAACAGTTTCTCGCTGAATTGGAAGCTTGCCAGCGGCTGGCCAGCCAGCAAACTCTTGGGACCCACTCCTCAGTGCTGGGGTCACAGGCATATTTCACTCAAGCACAGTTTTTTTTTAAACCCAGCTTTTTATGTGAGTGTTGGGGTTTCAGACTCAGACCCTCATGCTTGAAGAGCAGGTACTCTTACCTACTGAGCCATCTCGCCACTCCCCACCATGGCTATCTGTAAAAGAACAGTGTGAGGGAACAGTGTCCCCTACACAAGATTAAAAACAGTGACTCCTTGGAATAAGACATGATCATGTTCCCATCCCAGGCGCCCTCAGCCAATCATTCAAATTCTTCACAGCAGCACCTACATGGGTCAGGAAGCTCATGGATCTAAATTGACCTTGCGGTTTCTGAAACTTCGATAGGAAAAGCAAAAGTTAGGCCAACTGTCATTCCAAAGTTGCAACCAGACACTAAACAAAAGAATTAGCAAAACTCCAAGAAATAAAGAAAAAAAAGCAAGCAATGTTTGTCAATGCCCAGAGGCACTGGGCCATCTCTCTACATGTCACTTCTTCCTGGCACCAGGAGAGCCACAGCCTTGGGAGAGTCCAAAGGCAGCAATACCGACATAGAAACTGTCTCCATTGTGTATGACCACCGATGAGGGTGGTCTTTGTCACGGATCTCAGCTAAGAAGAGCCAAAGCAGAAGAAAGAACATGGCAGCCAGTAAACTGTCTCCAGCTGGCATGGAGACCGCAGGACCTGCCTTGGAGTATTTGTTAGAGTTGCTTCAGGGCCAGTGAGGACACAGACATGAAACCTGCATTTCTAATGCTGTGACTTCCCTGTATCTGCGAGGGAGTGATCAGCAACTTTTAGATAATAGCATACATTAACCCCAAGAAGAAGCAAGAGAATGGGGAATTCAGAACATAACAGATATGGAGAGAGGGAGAGAATCTGGACAGTTAAAAACAAAAGCCCTCCCTGGAGACAGAGAGCACATGAGAACTACCTCCATGGGCTCCAAGTGTCAAAAAGAGCAAGAACTAAACAATGAAAGCCATGACAGCGGGCAACAGGCCTGACGGCGGCCAGCAACACCACAGGCTTGGAAGTTTGCCCAACCCTTGTTTAATCTCCTGGGAAATTTTTTCTCCACAGAAATACATATTTAAGTCCACAATGAGGATGGAGACTTAAACAGATTTTATGTTACAGCCACTCTACAAAAGGCCATCTATTCCATCAGTAAGTGGACATCTGTATTTACATAGGAAGGGTTCCCTGGTCATGGTCATTTGACCCGGGAGGAAATTGCTTCTGGTTCATTCATTCAAGAAATATTTATCAAGTAAGGCACTGTTCTAGGTGCCTGGGCTACTGCAGCAATCAAAACCGTGTACTTTCTGGAGTTGCCATGCTAGGGAGGACAGGCCGATACCTCACAGGATTGTAGGGAATGATGAAAGCAGGCAGGAGCTCTGGGCACTTGAGGCTGCGTCAGGGAGGTCTCACTGGGAAGTTGACACCGGATCTCTTCCTGGAGCTGACACTGAGAATCTAACCACAGACTGAACAGAGCTGGAGAGGGAAGTGGTGTGCCTCAAAGGAGAGGCCCAGGCAGAGGGGTCAGCAAATGGAGAACATGAATTCCTTGATTTTTCCAGAAACAGCCACACATGATGGTGCACGATGAGGATAGAGGGTGAGATCAAGGACAGACAGAAATGTGTTTGTGTTGTGTAGGGTGTGGCCTGAGTAAGAAAGGAAAGTGTCATACTTGAGCAGAAAAGGGACGCGACCCAGGGCACTTCATTAAACTCTGGTGGTGAAGCTACAGGCCCTGGAAGCCAGGCCTGGGGAGATGGCTCAGTGATTAAGAGCACTGGCTGCTCTTCCAGAGGTCCTGAGTTCCCAGGAACCACATGGTGGCTCACAACCAGCTGTAATGAGATCCAGTGCCCTTTCTGGCCTGCAGGCAAACATGCAGGCAGAACACTGTATACGTAATAAATAAATAAAACCTTAAAAAAAAATTTGTTTAATGAAGCTCAAGATTTCCAAAATGAGAGCCGGGTGCAGTGATGCACACCTTCAATCCTAGCACCTGGGAGGCAGAGGAAGCAGATCTCTGTGAGTTTGAGAACAATTGGTCTACATAGTGAGTTCCAGGACACCCACCAACTCACCTTCAGCATTGCCACTGAAGTTTTCAAAGCTGAGCAGAGAGGTCATTTTCCAAAAATGCACAAACAGCATTTCTGTCCCCTAAATATACTACAGAGATGACCAGATGGCATACATAAAAACGAGGATCTCTTTCTTCCCAACGTGAGGTTGCACATGGATCTTAGGAACTACAGACCCTGGCCTGCTGCAGGATATTTCACACTGTGAACCCCGAGATTCGGTATTTACTGGAAAGCCTGTTACTCAGTTGTGGTGTGGCTCAGCTCTAGTACACACCTTTAATCCAAGAGCTTTCTGTTTGAATACTGTGAACAGGATTAAATAAAGTCAAGAGGTGGAGAAAGCAACCAGTTTACAAGAAGTAAACATAGGATTATAATAATAATAATAATAAACCATAGAGAGTAGGAGGGAGTCAGGAGGACAGAGAGACACAGGAAGAGGAGGAGAAGGACACTGGACTTGAGGGGTTTTGGTGGGGACTTCTGGGACTTCAGCAGAGGAGGACAGTCAGTTGGATGTTTTCTCTGCCTCTCTGAGCTAGCGGTCTATCTCCCCAACATCTGGTTCCCGAGTCTTTATTGGTAGAATCAAACAATTGAGTTTTAGTAAAAATAACACTGAACCATATTCAGAAATCAGTTAGTTGTAGTCCAGTCGGAAGCTGGGGCGCGGGGGGGGGGGTGTTACACAAAAACATGAAGGGAGAAGAAACGAGGCCTAACGATTCCTAAGATTGAATCATCCTGTCAGGACAGAGGCAGAGGCCAGAGCTCTGTAACAAGTCCTTCTCTCAAAAATAAACGAAAGTCCAGGTAAAACTTCACAAGGCTGTAGACTAAAACCATCGGAGGTATCTGCCAGGAAAAAGCAAAGAAAAAACAAGGAAGAGAACTTCCATTGACAAAGAGGTTGTCAAAGGGAGCATGGAAGACATATCAGGGAGTCTGGCCTCAGACTGCTGCTGCTGGCTTCCTGGCTGGTGTCCTGAGTGAGCAGGCAATATAATAAATCAACACTCAAAAAGGTCAGTTCCCTGTCCACACCCCTAAGCCACCACTATCATTTTTAGGAAGAAAGGAGGAAAAAGGGGGAAAGAGGAATTTCTTTAGACAAACTATATGATAGAATTCCTTACTTGCTAAGCATGTAAACACCATAGAAAGAAAGAAAGAAAGAAAGAAAGAAAGAAAGAAAGAAAGAAAGAAAGAAAGAAAGAAAGAAAGAAAGAGAGCAGCAAGATGAATGTAAGCCTGTGTTGATAGTCACCATCTGTGGGTAGAAGTATTATGGGTAACGCTTTCGCTGTTGACTGTATTTTTTTTTTTTTGCCTTTTCCACAATGAACTTGGACTATTTAAGGCTTCTTTTTAAGGCAGGGAAGTGTAAGATGATAGAGAAGCTTCTAGGACAAACTGCTCATTTTCCAGAAAGTTTCTGTGAAGTTGCTTCATGACGTAGACTACGTACTCCTGGGCACACCCGGATGCAGCTCCTGGCCCACTGTTCAGGCCTGTAGCTCACCTGGGGCTTTGGAATATACAGCAGTCGGCCAGCACATCACTCAAACCCTAAGTGGAAGTTGAGCACAGCCGGGCTTTGGAGATCAGAACGTATCTTCTAATCTCCTTAACAAAATATGCTAAGCCCTCTGTTGTTCCATCATAAACTGCCAATAAAACCGTTTCAAATCTGCCTGCCTACCAGCTAAGGGGCTGTTCTCGTCCTCTGGGAAACCCGACTAACGCAGCGGGGCTCACTGAGGACACTTGTTACCAAGTACCCAGCTCTAGCATCAACTACCAAAGCAGTGGATCCCAATCCACACTGCTTTGTCCTAAAGACACCTACCCAGTTTGCTTTCCTTCAGCGCCATGCTGCTCTCTGTGTAGTGAATTCACGTTTCCTGCCCGCTGGACGGCCTGGGATATACACCGAGGCATCGAATGACGGTAAACCTGTTATCAATCCAGGGCTCCCTTAGATCATCTCCCCCAGCACCAATTGTTGCTAGACAGGCTCATGGAATTCCCTAGCAACTGAACAGAAATAAAGAAATGAGCCCTGGCAAAGGGGCACTGGGCCACTGCAGGGTGGGGAGGGAGGGAGGGAGTCTGCAGCTCAGGGAAGAGGAGCATTTTCTGTGCTACCTCAAAGACCCTGGCACCTGACAGAAGAGCAACGTGAAAAATATGCAGAGTGTCGTCTCTCACCATAGGAATTACCAAAGAAGCTAAAAACGGCAACACGCACTGCATAATCTCTAACCTCAGGGGACAGGGAAACAGAATCGCTGTGTCAATCTCATTTCCTTGTTAGGCGCATTATCATAAGTGGGGGCCTCTCGTTCCAAACACCACACTTCACTAACGTTTACTGGGCTCGGGCTCCTGAAATATTCAATTCCATAGTAATTTTATTTTTTGCTTTTGATCTTTACTGTTTTGCCCATTTATCCATAAACATGAACTACTGAACCAATTTTAAATTAAATCGCTAAGGTTAAAGCCTCAGGCCATCCAGAGAGGCTTACACAAGAAGCCCAGAAAGGGACACTGTGGACCTGAGGAATGGCAGGTTCGTCTCCATCTTTTGGATACCTTGGTGTGAGATTACCTGCCGGTGACCCATACCTTCATTTACCTTGCTCCTCCGGTTTATGGAGGGAGACTTAGGGAACGTCTCTGTTCTCCTGGGAGGGGCAGCAGAGGAGGCCTGATGTTAACTTTTCAAGTCCTTGGTTCCTGTCAAAACCTTACCCTACAGGACACTTCTGGAAAGGGGCTTGTTAAAACAACCCGGCAAAGCGGCACTTTTCATCACTTGACTAATTTTAAAAGGAGCTCATTCAACCAATTTTGGCAACTGAACTATTTTCTGAAGTCCAGAATAGCAAAAACTTGGGAGCGAGACAGGGACAAAATAGGAGATTCAGAAGCCTCAGTGTAGGGTGGATGTCATTCATTTACTGAAACGCTGCCAGCCAGCCAGTCAAAGGAAGACGTGGGTGGATCCTGGGTGGCCTCCCCCACCCTCCCTCTGTCCGTTCCCCTTGGGCAGAGTGTCGGGACAGCAGGCAATCACGGACTGTTCTTCCCATACAAGAGTGGGTCTGGAAAGATCATTCTGGTGCCATGAGCTACCACCCACCCAGGATATCGCACACAGGGCCGGGATGAGAATCTTCATCAAGGGAGCTGGGTCCAAAGTTTCAGTACTTAGTGTGGCTTGTGGAGGGGCCAGCAGCACATGGTGACATCGGGAGCCCTATGATACACACCAGGACTTAATCTGGATCCGTCAATGAGGAGCAGGGGAGGGAAGAGCTAATCTTTACAAAGTGCTCAACGTGCTGGGCACTGATCACATTTCTCAGAACAATGCTGCCAAGTGGACACTAGTATTGACCCCTTCACAGAGATGTGGAAACCAGCTCAGTGACACAAGAACGCAATCCTGGCATGAGAAACAGTTGGCATGGCTCCAGAAGGCCTGGCCCCTAACCTCTTTGTGGAACTGCTTCTCACGAGAGTGCTTAGCACCTTTCACAGTTCACAGCCTCAGAATTCCAGACCATCCCACTGGACCTCACTCCCCCACAACTTGCAAATGAGATGGCAGGGGCGGGGAGATGCTCTCAACATTATTCCATAGAAAAACAGATTGAAAGTATTCTGTGACATCCAAAACACCTATGCTAGCTTCCTCAACTCTGAAAGACCTATGTCCTCATGCGTTCAAGGATCAGGCTCTCTAAGATAGAAGTAATATCCCCGAGTCTGTCTTTATCTTCTGAGTCCACAGATGACCTTCCCTGAAAAGCCTGGACACCCAAGTGGGTTGAAAATGAGGTTTTTCATTAAAGGACAGGAAAGCTAAGAAAGGCTACTGCCACATGCTGCAGCGAAGGCACGGACTGGGTGACAGGCCAGAGTGTAGAGAGCACAGTCTGTGTGCACTGCCACATCTGGACAAACTGGTCTGGACCAATCCCTCCGAACTCCTCCAACTGGAACAAGCGAGAGCAAAACCAGAATTCATCTGGCTGCCACTTTTGACATCCATAGCCTTTGTCCCTTCGAGCGCCTTAACAATTTCACAGAAGGCTATCTATCTCCTTCGCTTAGGGTACATTTTTCTCACCCCCAGAAATGTTTTTTATTCAAGTTTGAAGGAGGAACACTTCACTTCCTTTCTCTCAAAGATACAGGAGTGAGCAGGTGCTTTTTGTCTACCCAGCATTCCTCAGTGAGGAAATCATACCTCCCCATATGCAGTTCCAAGGCTGTCCTGGGGACCCCAGCTCATGTATGAAATGATTACAGCCAACAATGAAAGGTTCCAGGAAGGCATGGGGCAGCTGACTTTCTGTTGTGGATCGGAGTTGCTGGAAACCATCTACCTGTAAACTGAGAGAAGAGAAAGCGCTCTGCCATCAGTAAGTCTGTCTTTAATCTCAAGGACGTCTTCCTTCCTTCTGTAGAGACCTTGGGAACAGAAGGATCCGATAAATTCCCTCTGCCTTCAATCTAGTTTGACTGGAATTTTTGTACCTCGCAATCAAGTGTAATAATATGAGGGACGGAAAGGTTAAATTGCTGCCTTGACTTCCCACGGAAGGTGCCCACCTGTGCGGAATGCAAAACCCTTCTCGTAGGAAGCTCTCCACTTCCTTTATAAACATGTGGCCTTGGCACCTCAGTCCTCTGCATCGAATTCATTTCTTTCTTGTGGACTTCGTCCCTAGCACAGACATGGGGAAAATATGATTGCTCTCTACCTGCAGGAACCTTGTCCCCAGAGATGTGTGTTTCGGCACAAATGACAATGTGCTCAGGTACTCCAGGTGCATCCTGGGCTCCTCAAGATCACCCTATACCATGACGTGTACAATGCTGCTAATTCAAGCAGTGGTTCTGAAAAATGACTCTCTAGTCAGGCATGGTTGCTCATACCTATAACCACAGCACTCAGAAGGCTGAGGCAGGGGGCTGGCAATGGCCATGAGTTTGAGGCACCCTAGGCTATACAGTGCACACTCGAACAGCCAGTCAGACTAACGAGGTTTTTGTTTGTTTGTTTGTTTAA
>JAQHUG010000218.1:2242685-2288168 GCA_028555095.1 Dicrostonyx torquatus
GAAGCTGTTTTGGGCCTGTGATAGGGCAGAATAGAGCTAGGTGAGGGGGGGGGAGTGGGGAGAACTAAACTGAATGCTGAGAGAAAGAAGGCAGAGTCAGAGAGAAGCCATGGAGCTGCCAGAGGAGAAAGACATGAGCTGCCAGCCAGAACCTTGCTGGTAGGCCACGAGCCTCATGGTAAAATATAAAATAATAGAAATGGGTTAATTTAATATGTAAGAAATTGCTAGGAATACACTAGAGTCATTGGCCAAGCAGTGTTTAAAATAATATAGTTTCTGCGTGATTATTTTGGGAGTTCGATTGGGAAATGAACAAGCGGCCTCCCTACAACTAATTGGTGTCCCACATGGCCAACTAAATCCAAAAACCTGAGAGAGTTTGGGAAGAAATTCTAGACACATACACGACAAAAAACAATTCTTGCTCTGTTTTTGAGCAGTGTGCCACAGCTCCTTTAAGAAAGGTCTTTCTGATTCAGCATTAGCAGAAAAAGAGAAAAGCCTGCACAGTTTCTAAACTGCAGCTTCTAGGGCCTTGCTGCCAGCATGAACTCTGGCTCTTTCAGGAGGCCAAGCACTTAAAATGGTATGAGCAGCGTGTTATAAACTGCTTAATGGCACAACAAAGACCTGTAGTATACCTGGAATTTGGGCGGTGTGCGTGGCTTGCAGAGGTAGTGAACATGCCTCCAACATGTTAGACTGAGCAGAGCAAGCAGGCAGAGCCATGTTGGCCCTAGCCACACCCACTTAACTTAAAAAAGGTGGGGGGGCACTTCTGGTCAGAAAATAATTACAGATACATAATAAAGACACATTCGGATTAAAAAAAAGATCTTTTAAATGGGTCACAGTGTTGAATAAACTTACGTAGGCTTGGGAGAGAAGAAAAAGAGTATGAAGAGTTATAAAAAGAAGTAAATGTTTTTTTTAAAAAAATAAAACAAAGTCTTTAAAGAGACAGTAAACTTGGAGAAAAAGTAATAAGAATAAAGAAAATAAGCCACATAAAAATGGAATATACACAGAGAGTCCAAATTATGAATACTATTGTGTTTTCTTTGAATTTTTGACTGTGAAGGAGCTAAGGACAGAAAGACATTTCATTGTACAGGTTGCTAAGCTAAACCCATATATGTGTGTGTGTGTGTGTGTGTGTGTGTGTGTGTGTGTGTGTGTGTGTGTGTGTGTATATATATATATATATAAACTTTCTTGACTTCAAAATATGGGTCTAAGGATACAGTTCTTAGGAAAATAGGTTATTTTCTTTCCACAGAAGATGAGAACCTATGGATTTCTTCTAAACTAATGTGGGTTGATGGGCCAAGACACCCCCCAAAGGTTGCCATGAACACCCCCAAAAATAACTTTGCCCAATAAAAATCAGGAAGCAATTTGGAGAGAACTATGCCCAAATTCCCAAATATTGTTTATAAATGTGTGTTTATATTTAAAGGGGGATATGATATAGAGATGAATATTTTGCATTGGTATGGATCTTAGTCTATCAATGCAAACTTAAGATCAATTTTGTTATATGTATATTTCTGCTCTTGATTAAGGTATTGTGTTTGTGCAGCTAATTAAAAAATGTAATGTATAATTAAGAAATATAGGTTATAGAGAGTCATCTATAATAGTCAAGCTTGTAGTCATGTTAGTTAGGTTTTCTAGATATATAGAGATATATTTCAGTTAGACAGGTATTCTTCAAATCTTTCAGAGACCTTCAGAATATGGCATTTAAAATGTTTTAAGAGATTAAGACTTTTCATGACAATGAAACACATCTGCTCTTGGCAGCACCAATTATTTCAAGAGGATGATGAGCATCAAAGAGGCTCCTTATGGAGTTAGTTACCCATTTGGGCAAGAAACTGCCCTTTCCTGGAATGCTTGATGTTATGCTGTATGAGCTGGACATGCGGGACCCACAGAGAAATGACTGCTATAGTTCCCCAAAGAAGGTGAGACAGTCCTTCAGGGTTCCTGCTTCATTAAAGAGACTGCCATACATTCTGCAGGCCCCAGAAGAAAGTGACTGACAAACTGCCAATATAGGTGGAACTGTCTTTGAAATTTCCTGCTTCATGGAAAACCCTGCCAGATACTACGGGCCTGTAGGCTGAAGATAGATATCCAAACATTACAGAAGAACTTTGGGTGACTATCCAGGCAGGGAGATATCTCTGTCAATTCTAGAGTTTTGGAAGTTGCTTACAATGCACTTCCTGTTTACTTAGGTAATATTATATCCTCTGGAGTCTTTGATGAAATTGAAGAATAAATAGTTATAATTATAGTTTTCCTTACTTGCAATAAAAGATAAAGTAGATATAAATAATGTAACTACAATTCTTGCTTAATACCTGTTTTGTTACATGTAATTTTACTATGTTAAAGTTGAAACCTTCCTTTTTATTTAGACAGAAAAGGGGAGGTGATGTGGGATTTCCATCTGTATGATGTGAAAAACATATGTTAATAAAGAAGCTGTTTTGGGCCTGTGATAGGGTAGAGCAGAGGTAGGTGGAGAGGGGGACTAAACTGAATGCTGGAAGAAAGAAGGCAGAGTCAGAGAGGAGTCATGGAGCTGCCAGAGAAGAAAGACGTGAGCTGCCAGCCGAAAACTTGCTGGTAGGCCAGGAGCCTCATGGTAAAATATAAAATAACAGAAATGGGTTAATTTAATAGGTAATAGTTTGCTAGGAATACACTAGAGTCATTGGTCAAGCAGTGTTTCAAATAATAGAGTTTCTATGTGATTATTTTGGGAGTCTGGGCAGCCTCCCTACAACAGTGACTAATTTATTATCTGCTCCTTGTTCTCCCAGGATACCCTGGAATCTGTTGCACTATTATATCACTCAGGACCCATAAAGACACCTAACACATAGTAGACACACAATAAATATCTTGGACTAATACCAGTGAATGGCTGTTGCATTCAGAGATAGTGAGAGCTCCATCACTGGTAGTCAAGCATGGTTCGTACAACCACATATCCACGTTGTTAAAAGCTGCAGACACGGGTTCAGGCGAGTGCATCATTCGCTTCTAGGCCTGTGTGTCTATGATTCTACAGCCACCACGCCCTTTGGCTATGCAAGAAGCAAAGCGGGGGCATAGTCCTCAGTCACTTTCCATGGATGACAGTACGCACAGTCCTGCGCCTGCCGCAGCAGCATCTCAGCATTAAAATGTTGAAGCTAATCAGACATTTAATTTCAAAGTGGAAGGTCATTATCTTGTCACAAAATTTTATTCCAATTACTTTTTTTTCTATTATACGAAATGAATTAAAAGTAGCACAAAACATTGGGAGATCAAACAGTCAATCAGAAGCTCATTAAATATCATTGAAATTGGTGCAATAAAAAGCATTTCCCATGGCTGAGTTATTATTTAAAAGCTATATTCTGGATGGCTCAAGGAATTGAGATGCTGCCAATCAAAAATTTACCCTGTCCATAGATAGCCCCTTAGCTTTCACCATCTCTTATTTTTGAGTTAAAAAGATTTAAAGCATGACTGAAGTTGCCATCCTCTCAGTCTCTGTACAGCTCCAGGAGCAGACAGCAGCAGTCACTGTCTGATGATTTAGACAACAGAGTGGAGCAAGACGTTTACTGAGTGCTACTTACAAAGGACTTTCCAAGTGCTTGGCTCTATTACGTTTGTATCAAAGAGTTGTAAAGCAGCAATTTGACGTTCAAGGGGAAAAGGAAACAGCTTATTCTTAGCCAAAGACAAGTGACCATGGCCCAGGATGTCCACTCGGGCTTCTCTGAAAACATGTTCCACGGTAGGAGAGGCCTTCTGCGCAGTCACAGAACCAAGATGGTGATAAAGACATCTTCAAAAGCACTAGACAGCTGTGGAGAAGTTACTGCAAGGCCGGAAGTCCTTTCTACAGGTTGAGACGTTAGGATGTTCTTAGCTTAAGGTCCATGAAGGTTAGTGATATACTGTGAGACTTAGCCTGGTCACAAGGACATCAGGTCAGAAACAGAGGTTGGAAGTAAACGGTTGTTAAAGAGCCTAGGAGGCTCAGAGTACTTTTGGCCCTGGCTGCCCATCAGTCCACAATCACAGAGTTCAATCAGCCAAGATGAAGCAGTCTGAGGATCTTTAACTCAGTAGATGCCTCCCCTTCAGCAGGCATGCACACACAGTTCTTTTTTTTTTTTAAAGATTTATTTATTTATTATGTGTACAACATTCTGCCTCTATGTATGCTCGCAGCCAGAAGAGAGCACCAGACCTCATTACAGATGGTTGTGAGCTACCATGTGTTGCTGGGAATCGAACTCAGGACCTCTGGAAGAGCAGCCAGTGCTCTTAACTGCTGAGCCATTTCTCCAGCCCGCACACACAGTTCTGAGTTCAGGGGGAGGAGTGGTGGTCCTAAGTCCGAAGTACTATATAGCTCCACACTCGTTCTATTTTCTAAGGGATAATTAACAAGAACATTACTTTTTTCTTTCCCTCCTTTTCTTTTCTTTTTTCTTTTCTTTTTTTTTTTTTTTTTTTTTTTTTTTTTTTTTTTTTTTTTTTTTTTTGGTTTTTCGAGACAGGGTTTCTCTGTGGCTTTGGAGCCTGTCCTGTAACTAGCTCTTGTAGACCAGGCTGGTCTTGACTTTCCCTCCTTTTCTCTTGATTACTGAGGACTGGACTTGGGAGGGCCTGTCATGACTTTCTCATCTCTGTGGCCTAAGCACCTGGATTACAGGTGCTCTCTCTCAGCTGCGAACACCATTTCCCACAATGCAGATTAGGGAACAGCCTGTGTGAGGATAGGAAAGGTGACCACTTCAAATTCCTGACATTTTTCTTCTTCAGAGTCTGTTTGGATGCACACCTTCCTAGGCCTGGATGGAGTGGGGAGGGCCTTGAACTTCCCACAGGTAAGAGGGTACCCTGCCCTCTCTTAGGACTGGAGGGGTGGAGAGGGGGAGTGGAGGAGTGGGAGGAAAATGGGAGGAGGGGAGGAGGTGGAAATTTTGAATGATATTATTTATAAAGCAAATAAAATAAAATAGACTGAATTTAAAAAAGAAAAAAAGACCTTTCCTAAAAAGCAAAGCTAAGCCACTGCCTTAATTCATTCCTGTGATGCTATAATAGGATTCCAGAGATGCGGTAGTTTATAAACACTGTAAGTTTGTTAGGCTTATAGCTCTGGAGCCTGGGGAGTTCAGGGTGCAGGTCTAATGGTTAGAACTTCCCTCCTACGTTATAACACAGCAGACAGCATGGCATGGGTAAGGGAGAGCCAGAGATGTCCCGGAAGCTTCAAGCCCTCCACACTTATGCCAGCCACGAGGGGCAGAGGACCTAGCCACCTTTCATTATGTCCTACTTCTCAACAGCGTCACACTGGGGATTGTTTCCATAACATGATATTGGGAGACATACTCCCGCCATTAGTATTCCGCCCCTGTCCTCCACAATTCACGTTATCTTCACATACAAATTACAACTGTCCACCTCAAAAGCCCCCCAAAGTCTAAACTCACTCCAGTGCCAAGCCCAAAGTCCAGGAGTGGCATCTAAATCCGCTACTTTAATTCATCCTGAGCTACTTCTCCAGCTCGGAGTCAGTGAACTCAAACACATTATCGACTTCCAAAATGCAATTATGGGCCAAGAATGGTGGCTAATATCTGTAAAGCCAGCCATCAGTGATCCTAGTACTTGGGAGGCGGAGGCAGGGCATCACTTCACATTTAAGCCAAGCCCCTGCTACACAGTGACTTCAGAGCCACTCTAGGCTACAGTGAGACCCTATCTCAAAATCACAAATATGATGGGATGGGGCTTGGTAAGTCCAAACCCAAAGGGGTGAACATTTAAATCTAAAGACTCCAGAATAACCACCTACCACCTCCTAGAACCCCCTCAGGGTTTGGGCCCCCAAAGTATCAGGTGCCCACTCCTCAGCCTCTGCTAAGATCGGTTTATTCAGCTTTCCAAGGATGAGACTGGACACCAATGACTCTACAATTTGGGGGACTTTAAAAGCACCTTATTCCTAGCCCTACAGTAAGCACTGCCCTAGTAGGGGCTTCTGTGATAACTCTGCCCCTCTGACCAGTCTCTGTCTGAAGCCCCAAACTATCCAACATACCTTTGACAGTTGGTCCCATAGCTTGCACGCTGAGTCAGCACACACACAGCTACTTGCAAACCTTACCGCTTCTGCCCTTCTGAGCTAACCTAGTCCAGCTTGAGACACACCCAGAGTAGCCCAGGAATGCTGAGCCAGAATGCAGAAGCCTTCCAAGGTGGCTCTGGGCAGCACATGCCTTTCTTTAAACCTTGCCTTCAAAGTCCTGGCTTGTCTCAAAGATCCCAGACAGTTAAGGCCACTGTCTCATTATCCTGATGAATAGATCCCAAGCACTGGAACCTGAATAATCTCCAAAGCAAAGGGTCACTGGCTATCCCCACAGTACTCTTTCCTGGGCGTGCTTCTTCACTCTTACCATGCCAGGCTGCAAATCTCCTCATCTTTCCGCTCTGCATCCCCTTTAATTATAAGTTCCATCTTTAAATCATTTCTCTAGTCTCTCGGCCAAAAGAAGCTGTGCAGCCCTCTGAAGGCTTTGCAACTGCGTAGGTATTTATTCTGCCAGACATCGGACTTCATTGTTCTTTATGGAGAAGTTTTGCCTTCCACGCACTCCTAAGGCAGAGTTCTGGAGAGCCGAGATGGCCTTTACTCCAGCTTCTAAAGCTCTGATCCTCATTAGAATGTCCTTAACCATCAGCCTGGCCCTCCTTCCTTCTCTCCTCTTTTTTTTTTTTTTTTGAATACGGTGTATGGATGTATTACAGGTCAGGCCTCTTGATTGTCCCTCCCAAATGAGTGCCAGATTGGGGATAGCACTGGAATTACAGGTGCGAGCCACCAAACCCCACTTATCTAACATAGATCAAAACCGCTTAACCACTGCCAACATTCCACTCTTTCTCTGCAGTTCCGAGTTCTCACCAGAATCACCGTTATTAGCATTCATAGCAACCTAGGCCTTTTACGTTCACTCTCCCAAGTTCTTGAGTACTTTGTAGAGGAATTGCTGTTGCAATGACTGTCTTCTGTTTACCCATACAAGGTATGACAGAGTACCAGAAACTAAGCAATTCGTAAAGAATGGAAATTGAGAGGGTTTTGGTTTTGCTTTTGCTATTCCAGAGGCCGAGACGTCCAGGGTTGACGGGCGTCAACCACTTAGAACCTTTCTGCTGTAACATGCAACACAGTGTGACAGAGGCAGCACCCACAGGAGCACCCAAGAATTCAAACTCACATTCCTGTGTTCTTGTATAACAGGCATCAACCCAAGCTTGAGGACACAGCCCTCATGGGGTAAATGCCAGACCGTAGGCCCCACCCTACTACACTGCTGCACTGGGGACTAAGTTTCCAACATGGATGTTTAGAGATGATCCCAACCAAAGCAACCTCTCATTTGAGTGTTTACCTTTGTAGAAATGGCCACTTTGGGACAAAAATAATAGATGGTCCCTTCAGTCAGGAAAGCATGGAGTATGGTTGCCAGTCTCTCAAGGTGTTTGAGTAGAAAGGATGACATAAATCTAAAACATATACTTAGGGGCTGGAGAGATGGCTGAGTGGTGAAGAGCACTTGCTGTTCTTGCAAAGGACTCAGGTTCGAGTCCCAGCACCCACGTGATGACTCACAACCATCGGTGATACCAGTTCCAGGTCCTTGGGCCACAGCCATCCATGCAGTACATATGCATACATGCAGGCAACACACTCATGCAAATAAAATTAATAAGTCTATGAGAAATAAATAAATCTGCGAAGAAGAGATAGCTTCATCACCCCCAGGTACGAGAAATCATTTCTTTACCAGAGGGCTGAAGGTTTTCTCCCCACCAAGCCCCATCCGCAGTCCCACCCTAACTTCTTTCCAAAAGCTAGGAGTTCCTGGCAAATTACGGGGGAGTAAAGTGGGAGGGAAAGGTTTTAGTGCAAAATTCAGAACCACTCTCTAGATGGGAACGTGAGGGGAGGCTTGCTATCATTTATTTCCTCCGTGTATCATTCAACTTCATCTGTCTGCCGTCCCAGAAGTCACTCCCCCATTCCTCACTTCTGCGCCTAAGAAACGTCTCTCCCTGGCATCTCACTCGGTCTCCTTCATCAGCCTTTCATTATTTCTCAACTGTCCCTCTCACGCTCCTCTCCCTTTCTTCCTGGTGATCCACGTATCCTCATTTAGCAGTTTTCAGAAGCCAGGGAGAAGAAACGTTGCAAATAATGTTAAATATGATTAATATCTTGAATTCCTTGAAATATGACATGCATGAGTTACAATGAAACCTCTTTTATTTCCCCATGAAATGCTTTTGCATAATGAGAAAGAAAATGTCCTCTATGCCCTAATCAGCCCTGACAGTTCCTGGACTCCCAAATACTTTTATTTATGGCATTATTTATTTCATCTCTAATAAATGGAGGAGGGGCACAGCACCATCCGAGGAGCTTACAGTGGAGAAGAGGACAGTCTGGGGGGGGGGGGAAACGCAGGCTCTGGAACAGCAAGGAAGAACTCTTCTGAAGGAAGGGAGACCTGGGAAATGGGAGGTCAAAGACTTGGACCCCAGAAGAAAATGGGTCACTTTGCCAAGACTAAAATGATAGCTCTGAATAAGAAAGTAACTCCAGATTGGAGAGATGAGGGTCATCCATCAAGGACCTGGATAATGATGAATGAGGCTGGAACCCAAGCTTGGGAGGAGGGGATGCTGGGGCTGGACTAGGCCTAAATGAAGGATGCTTTCTTTGAGATAGGAAGGAATGACTGGCAGACGCTAGAACCCTTCCTTGTGTTTCAAGGACCTTATGGGCTCCTCCTGCAAACTACTGGGGTCTTCCGTCATTCAAACAAGTATTGAGACTCCGTGCTCCCCAGAACCCCTAGATTGGTTGTGCCAGCTGAAATGAACAATGTAGTGAGATCCCAGGCCACTTTGGTCTTTCAAAGTATACACATAACTAATATTAATGTTCAAAGCAATCATCAGCCCCGAGGGAGGCGTGAGGTCATTTTGTTCCGTTTGATTGCACCGTCTCCCAGCTATTTTAAATTCTGAAGACCTGCCTGCATCCGTGCAAATCACAAGCTCCTCTGTGTGAATTTGGATAATGCCCTTTAATCTTGCGGAGCCTCAGTTTTCAAATCTGTAGAATGGAGAGAAGCAATGGCTTCCCTCTGCTCTCTCCCAGCCCTCTATGGAGAACAAGTGAAAACGGTGTGCAAGCCCAGGGCCCTGAGCGCTTTCAGGTTCAGCCGCCAAACCTGGGACAGCAAGACCCTAAGGCAGCACAAGCCTCCCAGCAGCCCGTGCCAAGTCCTGCAAGACGTTCTTTTACGAAGGTGGGGGGGGGGTGTAGTCTCCTTCTAGAAGAACTTACCGTCCCACCCTTGTACTCCGGCGACCCCGCCCTAACTTCTAGGTACCACCCCCTTCGTGCACTCCGAGAGTTGGGAGGTCACGCAGGAGGGCGCCGGGAACTCATTTGCAAAGCTCGGACCCGGCCGGCAAGCGCGGCCGCCTCTCGTCCACAGCAGAGAGAAACCCGGGAGCCCACCTCTTCCACCTGTCCCCACCAGGACGCCCTCCAGGTTCCGTCCCCAACCCCACTCCCGCCGCCCCCCACCCCCGTCCCGCCACCGGGTCCCCTCGGGTCGCGGCCTCCCCTCCCCTCCCCCCACGACCCTGTCCGAGGCGCCGAACGCGCGGGCCGCCCCGGCGCCAGGCCCCGCCCCGCCCCCATCATCATTAGCAGATATTACCCTAAACACTTGCTCCTTACCTCCTTTCTCCCTCCAGGCATTGGCGAGGCGGGCTGTCAATCAGCGCTGGGCGGCAGCCCCCCGCGCGGGGGCTCGGAGATGCCAGGCTCGGCGACAGGCGGCGGCAGCGGCGGCGGCCACCACGGCTCAGACACACGCCTTCCCGCCGGCGCGCGCCGGGGTAGAGCGGGCGGCCGGGCGGCCGAGCCACCCCTGGAGCCGCGCGCGGGGCGGGCAGGGCCTCCGGCTCGGCATGGAGCCCGAGATGCAGGCGGCGGAGGAGGGGCCCAGCGCGCCCCGCATCTACAAGCAGCGCGGCCCCTACAGCGTCCTCAAGACGTTCCCCAGCCGGCGGCCGGCGCTGGCCAAGCGCTACGACAGACCCACGCTGCTGGAGCTGCCGCCTGCGCGGCCGTCCCCGCTGCCGCCGCCGCCGCCGCCGCCCTTCGCGTCGCTCGCCGCCGTGCCCATCAGCAGCAGCGAGCCGCCGCCGCCGCCGCCGTTCCCGACGCAGCCGTCCTACCCGGCCGGGGCAGGCCGGGCCCCCGCCGCCGCCGCCGCCTCGTCGTCGTCGCCGTCCTGCACGCCCGCCGCGCCCCCGAGCCACCCGAGGACTCCGGCGCCGCCGCCCACGGCCCCCGCCGCCTCGTCGTCGTCGTCCTTCGCCGCCGTCGTCAGGTACGGCCCGGGCCCGGCGAGCGGCGCGGGCAGCAGCAGCGCGGGTAGCGACGGCGTCAGCTTGGAGCTCAGTGCAGGTACCGACTACCCGGCTGCAACTTTGCGGTGGCGTGGGGACTAGGGGATCGGAGCGGGGCTGGGGGAGATCCCGGGAGGCCGTGTACGCGGGGGCCGGGGGTCCTCGGGAGCTGCGCTCGGGCAGTAGTAACTTCTGGAAGATTCCCGGGCCGCCGCGGCCCGGGCTTCCGACGGCGCGCGCCTAACAGGTGGCTCCGGGGCGCGGGCTCTGGGCAAGCGTGAAGCTGGGCCTGCGGCGGGAGGGCGGGGAGGGGGGTGCAGGGATTGCAGGCCCTGGGCGGGGTACTGAGGAGGGGACAGTTCCCGGGACTGCAGCCTGAGGTCACCCCAGGAGACGCCCATTTTATTCCCCGCCGCTTCACTTTTTCCTCACGCCACACTTCCCTTTCCCGCCCGCCTCCAGCTCGCCCTTCTAGGCGCTTCTCCGCCTCGGGAGGGCCTGTCCTTCGCCCCTTGAAGGTTCCCGCCCCCCTCCGGCGGTCCCGGGCCACTTGGGCTCCTCCAGGCTCTCTGCGTTTCTTTTTCTCTGCGCTCCAGTTTTGATGGCGCGCACCCCTCACCCCTCACTTTATCCGTGGCGCAGACACGTAGGTCTTCCACTCCGAGTCAGCCGTGGGCCTCGTGCTGAACTGGGTTGGGAGGGGTGAAGTTTTTTTTTTCGGGGGGGGGGCGGGGGATCGCTCCTCCAGACGTGGATTCGAGGGCATCCATGGAGCAGAGTTACAATCCCCACCCACCTGGTCCGTGGTTTGTCTGTCGCTGAGTCGCGTGGGGATCGCCCACCCGAAGATCGAGATGCTATCTCTCACCAGGGAGCGGGAGAGCTCTGAGCAAGGCCTGCTCCCTCTCTGTCCCCAGAGGAAGGACATGCAGCCACGTTTATGGTTCATCAGATCTAAAGTCCCTGCTCAGGCCTCTCAGGGCACTTAAGAGCCTCCCAGCTTCCGAATGTCAGCGAATCTAAGACTCTCTCTCTCTCTCTCTCTCTCTCTCTCTCTCTCTCTCTCTGTGTGTGTGTGTGTGTGTGTGTGTTTTCCTAGTGACAGTAGATGGGCATTGTCTCTGAAGGAGTTATAGATGCTCATGGTAAGAGCCCTGCCATTTGTCAATATTTTGACATGTGAAGGATTGGTTTGGAGAAAGAAAATCTAATTACAGATTATAGTGAAGACTTGTCCCTGCCATGTCCCCCAGTGCCTTGGAGATGTTACAGATTCTGTGTTGAGGTTCTTACATGGCTTCCTTACTGTTTCTGAGGTGATTTTTTTTTTTTAACCCGTTGCCCTTGCCCTTATATCCCATTGTGTTTTTATATTCATTGTTAGGCCCTCCCCAGCTTTCGTGTCCTGTTTGGTTTTTGTTTTCGAATAAGGGGCTTGCCTTATCTCAGGCTGACTTGGAACTCAGTATTTAGGGGCTCTCATGCCTCAGTCTCTGGACTGCTGGAGTGTGCCCATTACCCCAGCTCAGCGTTTTCTTTATGTTGTTTTTCGGCCATTTGGGTCCTTTCCCCATTGCCCATAGTTGACACTCTTGTATAATGTTGCTTCCAACACGTTTGGGGGCTGAAGCCTTTATCTGCCTGGTTCAGTCCTTGGACGAGCACTTTCTTCAGACTGTTGTGCTGCAGTCTCTGCTTCCTCCAGGACCCCATACTGTTCCTTCCTTCCATTTTCATCCGCGCTTGCTTACTGCTCGTCCCCACATGGTCTCTGTACTCTTTCTTCCAGCCTCTGTCTCTTATCCTCCTTTCCATGGCCACTTTTGTTCTGGAAGTTTCTCTGTCATCTTCATTTGGAGTTTTTTGGTTTTGGTTTTTTTGTCCCCTCAGTATTTTTTTCTAGTATCCTGTTTTAAGTTTGTCTCTATCTCAAGTTAGAGGCCATTGTCACCGAATCTAAAGCTAGGAAGGGGCTTTTTTTTCTTCTTCTTTCAAACTTTCCCATATTACCAGTTTTCTCAAGGCTGTTCTGGTCAGGGTTTTTCGGGGTGGGGGGTGTTAATTGTTTTTTGTTTGTTAGTGCGGACTCCAGGGTAAGGTCACTAGGATGGGTGCCTACCTAGTGCTATGGGAAAGCTGAGAACTGGATGGTAGGTTTCTTCTACGTGTCACAGAACGTTCTGGATGCAGAGGGGGAGCCATAGAATTTAGGTAATAGTGGACAGACCATCTCTCAGCAGGCACCGTGATGTGTGTGGCCATCAGAGGGACAGTCACATGGAGAGCCGATTGGTTCTTTGAGGGACTAACGGTGCCACTTTGAGCCAATGAGCTTGTGTGTTCACCAGGGCCTTCTAAACACATGGGGCGGGGCAGGTGGGCTTTGCCTGTTGCTCTCACAGCCGTGGAACTTGTGAGTGTTCAGGGCCACCTTGTCAGCTGAAAGTTGTCAGATAAGGGTGTGAGGAGTGAGCTCAGGGTGGAAGAGGTATGACTGGCTGTCCCGGGTAAGCGCCAGAAAAGATGGAAGGTTGAAGTGAATCTTATTTGCCATTAGATGCTACAAGCCATTGAGAAAAGAAATACGTGATTAAAAATAGATTGCTCGAAATTCTTATAAAATCTCGTGAAGAGTATAATTTTCCTTAAAAGGGGTAATACACAGTGGTTTTAAAAGCATATTTTTCCTCTGTGGGAGGCTTAGAGTTAAAACCCACGTAGATCTTGATATGCAGCCTAAATTTGGCATCAGGAAATGGGAAATTGCATCTTTTAAGCAGAGTACAATCAAAAATGAATTACAATAAATCCTATATAATTGCATAGGTCATTCTCTTTAATGAGATTTTATTAACCTGACTGTCAAGCTTTTGAGTCAGGCAGATATTTTATCTTCTTCAACTGATAAAAGTGTCAGCCATAAACCACCATATAAATATTCATAAATCTACACATCTGTGGCAGCCTATCAGCATCATTCTTTTGGACATTAAAAGCATTCTAATTACTTTCTGTCTAGCAGAGCTGAAACGCTGCCTGTTATAGTATGTGCTTGGCAGGCATGATTGCTTTTGTTTGCCATCACAAATAGCAGCATCCTATTTTATATACCGATGGTCCAGAAGATATTCAGGGATTGACTGAGCAGGATGGATATTAGGAAGCACCACCTGCTTTTGATAGCACCGAGTATATTAACTCATCTGTTAATTTTTGACACATCATTGATTTATTTATTTAGAAAAATTGCATCCTGTTTTGCTGTGTTGACGTTTGCCATCATGAAAAAAAAATTGGCTGGCTTTTTTTTTTTTTAAGGTATCCTTCATTGATTTAAGACGAGGGTGCTGTTTTCCAAGACGCTTTAATTTTCTAACTTCTGTCTCCTGTACCATACCATGTAGGCCTCTTGAAAAGAAGTTAATCTTTTAAGGGGAGCCTCTATTTTGGAAGTAGTTGGAAGTCCTTTGGTAGATGTAACGGGTGGGTAACATAGTAGGTCACTAAAAATTTCCTGCTACATCTTTAATATTAACGTATTTTACCCTTGACTGAGCTAAAATCAAAAGGTTGGCACTAATCTTTGGGGCTGTGATCTCCCTCCCAGGGACGGAATTCTCTTGAGGGGTCGGCTGTGATGGGCACATTCTGAGCACAGCTTGCCCTATGCAGAAGGCCATCAAAGTAGAGAAGAGGCAAAGTTTGAGTGCCGGCTTCCCATCCTGTCTCTTAGTCACTTATCAAATTGAGGAGGGATTAAAACCACATAGGTGCAGAAGAATTTCAAGAAATGAAAATCTTAATTAAAAAAATAGTGATAGCCATGAGTTTAGACTTGAAGCAGGGTGGGCACAATATACAGCACGATTTCATCTCAGTGGGCACACTAATAAAGCGAACTAAGCTCATGGTCATTCAGAGGGCTTTGAAATTGTCATTTATTAACTTGTGGGGAAGTTAGGGATAGGTTGTTTTTATAGTCCCTTTATAGGCTGTAGATTTTGTATTTCTCTGTTATCCCCTACGTGTGGGGCACTCCGACATGAGGTTTAAAAGAAAAAAGTTAAGAAAAATCTATGTGTATGTTTTGCTCAGTTAAGACAGTTGCATTCACAGGAAACAGAACATTTCTCCATTTCTTAGCAGAAAGGGCTTGCACAGTCCTACATTTCTGACTGTAGTCTGTCCAGAAAGCTGAAGTATTGCTGATTGTGGTGTGTATAAAACGGAAGAGTTGTCGTCCATTCCCCCCCCCCCCAGTGCAGTGGGGATATTTTTATCACACTCTTTTGTATTTTGGTGTTATTACTGCCCAGATAGTTCAAGGTTTTGAAAAGAGGGAAAATTCAACCTTACAGGTTTACAGTTGCCATTCTTGTATAGATCAGCTCTGAGAGCAAATCCAGAGAGATGCCTTTTCAAGTCAGGCAAGAACTGTTTGGTGATTTGCGATTCTCTGATGTTCTGAGTGCACTTTACTCGATTATCTTCATAATGTAGTATATTACATAATGATTTTTTTCTCAGCATGCTATGAGCTCATCCTTCAATTAAGAAAACAAATCGCGCTTGTCCCGAAGTCAGATTTTTTCCTCTTGAAATCCATGCTGTAATGTGATTCATCAGAGCTGCTCAGTGTTTGGTAGGACATTGAACAAATGTGTTTGAGCGCTCTTTCCACACAGTTCCACTTCAGCCTTGCCTTTTGTGGCCGTCCCTTTTGTCAAGGTTATGTTAAAGGTGTGTGAGCTGTAAATTGGTGGGCCTGCATGATTAAAATGCACACAGTAAATACAACGTAAGGTCTTGTGTGGATTATAGGATTAAATTGAAGACAACTGCTCCCGTGCTAGCAAGGAGCGTTCCCAGTCAATACCATCCTTTGATTTCACTGGAAGAACAAAACAATGAAGTAAATTAACGAGAGTGGACACCTCTCCACTTGTGTGGGTCAGTGGTTGACTTCCTAGTGTGGTCTGGGTCAGTAAGGAAACGGCACCCAGGGATCTCTAGGACTTAGGTACAGATCACGACTCTGCCCCCTCGTCAGTGACCAGGTTTGTGTTCAGGGTTTTAAAGCGACCCATGTGTTCTGTCAACTCTGGTATTTTCACTGAGACGGTCCACACATCTGAGCGGTTTGTGGAAGGCTTCCTGGGTCTTGACCTTGTCACAGGAGAACAGGAGAATCTAAGGAAGGGCAGGGTAGTGTTGCTCTCCGGAACAGGAAGTAGACTGACTGGAGAGATGGTTCATTGGGTGGCAAGTGGGAGGACCTCAGTTCAGATCTGTAGAACCCAGGGAAAGCCAAGTGCTGTAACCTGTCTGTAATCCCAGCACCCCTATGTAACAAGATAGACAGCAGCAACAGGAGAATTTCCAGGTGGTGTTGGGTGAGGCTGGTATATGCAGCAGTGCCAGTGTTCAAACACGCTGAAAGTGCTGGCACTTGGGATATCATCCTCTGACCTTTGGGGGGGCAGAGGTCAATGTTGGGTGTCTTCAGTTGTCCCCTCCTGTTTTTATGTTTTGAGAACTCATGGGTATATACAAGGAAATATGATCACATCTAACCCCCCATTACCTCCTCCCAGTTCCTGCCTATATCCTGATCCCATGTGTATCTCCCCACTAAATGTCTTCTCTTTTTTAATAACCCACTAAGTCCAGTATCACTGTCCATATGTTCATGGCGGTACGGTAGCTCACTGGAGGATGGGCAGTGAACTAGTGTCCACCCCCCAAAATTATTCTGTCAGCTATCACCTGCCTATAGCTCCTCAGTAAAGGATGGAGGTTTTGAGTCAGGAAGTTCCTATACAGCCACCTGGCACTTACTGTTTAGTTAATGTTGGTTGGTCAGTAAGCTTATGAGCTAGCGCCCCAGCCTTTCCCTTGTTTTTAAACACGGTCTCACTGATTAGACTGGCTGGCTGGCAGGCAGGCAAGCTGGCCAGGGAGCCCCAGGGCAACCCTCTGTCTCAGTCTCCCAGTGATGGGATTACAAGCATATACCCCCACATCCATCTTTTTATTTGGGTGCTGGAGATGGAGCTTGGGTCCTTGTGTTTGCGTGACAATCACTACACCTACTGGTCTGTTTTCGTCGGTGGGTATATATTGAGCCATTCTTGAGTGGACAGACTTGAAGCACTAATAACCTGACTCTCCAGCCCAGTGTAGTCTGTAATCCTCTCCTGGGCAGAAAAGTTTTAGCCCAGAATTCCCCCAGAATGGTAGTATTGTTCAGACTTGGGGAATGGGATACTTCATGTGTATTGGGGGCACTGCTGGGGTTTCTTTATGTCTTCCAATTAAGTAATTGAAACAGGACATTTGAACCGCCCTTTCCCAATACCTACTTACTTTATAAAAATGTGCTAAGAAGAAAAAAAATGGTAGAACATTGACTACTGGATAGAAGTCTCTGTCATCCATGTCCAGTGTTGTCTTCCCAACCCGGTCCCATTTTTCCTGAAGAGGGATCTCACTGCGCAACCCAGGCTGATCTTCCAATCCTAGGTTTAAATGTTTGGCCTCCAGAGTAGCTGGGGCAACATCTGTAGCACAGCTCATGGACAACTCAGAATTGTGTTTTCATTCACCATACGTGCTGAGTTTCTTGAGGCTTTCTACTACATCTGTTGTCTCTACCCCAAAGAAGACCTCAAACATCTCACTATTTTTCACTCAAAAGAGCCTTATTTTTCTTTCCCCAACCAAATACAACAAAAATAACTAGCCAGTGTCTTCAGAGAAAGCCAGCAGCAAGCTACATTTTTATGATAAATAAGAATTTCTAGCTCCTGAATTCTCCAGTGTTTTGTTTGTGATCATTAATCTGGGTAAGGGGAAGAAGAATAAGGCCTGACCAGTGTCACTCGGTACTAGTGAGATCTATCTCTGGCGACGAGCAGGAGGAGCAGCCACCTGTGTCCGCACATTAAGATGCATTGGACAACATTATAATGCTTTCAGGATTTGGGAGAGATTTTTCCTTTGTCTCTAGCAAGGTGGTTGGTTTCTTTTCTCTTTTTACTTTCTGCTTGACAGTGTGCTTAGATCAGGTATGGGGCTTCATGGCACCCACACTTTCTGCCCCTGTAGGAGACATGACAGTCCAGTGTAAATGGCTCTGAGAAGAGGGAGTCCCTTTTCAGATGATGCTACCACATCACTCTAAACCCTGGCCTTGGCAAGAACTCCAGAGTAGGAAGACTTGAGTGCGGGTGTCGGGTGACAGTTTTGTGTCACACTCATCCTCTTGCTGTTCAGCCCTCTGTGCTACCTTAGGTTTCTAGGGAGCTCTTCACAAGGACTAATCTCTCCTCTCCAGCTTGCATCCATGAGCTGCGTGGTTGTAGCAGGGATTGTATCAGCTGATGAATAGCAAGGGCAAGAGGGCACTCCAGAAATAGCAGTAATGATTGCAGGAAGGCCTCCTATCAATGAGGAACTGAGTCTGCAGTGGCTGGCTCAATTCATTAGAGTGAGGATATTAATGAAGCCAAAGGTGTGAGCTCAGTCCTGTGCAGGCCAGAAAGGGACATCTCCGTACAGTTCCTAGCCTTTTCTGAGAATTAGGGGTTGGAGCGGCCCTGGGACCTACTGGTCACAGAACAATAGGGAGCTGTGTGTCCTTTCTGTGGTGGGTTCACTGGGCCTTTTGTGTTGAAAGGTTAAGCCGGAAATGGAGGGCCTTGCTTCTTCCATGCCTGGCTGTTGGTCACTGATGTCTCTTTCTCATTTCATTCCAGAGAGCCGGATGATCTTGGATGCCTTTGCCCAGCAGTGCAGTCGTGTTCTTAGTCTCTTAAATTGTGGAGGAAAACTTCTGGACTCCAGCCATTCTCAGTCCATGATTTCTTGCGTCAAGCAGGAAGGCTCTAGTTATAACGAAAGACAGGACCAGTGTCACATTGCAAAAGGGGTCCAGAGCCAGACCCCTGACAACATAGACATAGAAATGCAATATATGCAAAGAAAACAACAAACTTCTGCCTTTTTGAGAGTGTTCACGGACTCGCTCCAAAATTACCTGCTCTCGGGGAGCTTCCCGACGCCGAACACCTCATCCGTCAGTGAGTATGGCCACCTGGCTGATGTGGACCCTCTCTCAACCTCCCCGGTGCATACATTAGGTGGCTGGGCCTCCCCGGCAACATCTGAGTCCCACGGTCACCCATCCTCCTCTACACTGCCGGAGGAGGAAGAGGAGGAGGAAGAGGAAGGCTACTGTCCTCGATGCCAGGAGCTGGAGCAGGAGGTTATCTCATTGCAACAAGAAAACGAAGAGCTCAGAAGGAAGTTAGAAAGCATTCCAGGTATGCAGACACCAGCAACTCAGATCCGTAGTTGTCTTGACTGCCCCTATGTGTCGTGTGTATATGCAGCTTCAGTGATGGGGATTGGGCCAGGATGTTGAAAAGTTGGAAAAGCAAGGTGTGTAAGATGTCCTTGGATTACCCAATCCAGGTAGACATTCCAGGACAAGCACTAACCTGTCTTGTCTGTGTTAAGCTGCGCATTTTTAGGTCAAGCCCTGAAGCCCATGGATGTCTCTATTGGTTCATAAGTAATTCCTTGGCATGCAGTGCCTTGGCATTGCTGTGCATCAACTGTTGGGAATCCGAGAGTCCTTGCAAAGTGGTCTGTATTTAACACAACCTTTGTGTCCCCTGGTGCAGATGTGAATGAAACCATCTTTGCATGAGCAGGACTTGGTCCTGAGGAAAGGACAGGGTCTTTTCTGTCCAGCCCTTTCTCTGGCCTCGCTTGACAACTAAGTTTCAACTAGCTATCTCCTCAGTGTCCAACCCTTCTCCCAAAGTTCATTTAGAAATTGTAAACTAATAGGTCAAAGGTAAACCATTAATTAAACTGTGCCCCTGATGTGAGGCAGTCCCTAACTTAAACACCTTCCACTTTCTTAGCAGTAGAGTTGGAGTTTTCTTAGGACAGGACCTCTGAATTTCTGTTGTTACTGCTATTAAGAAAAATTCACATGGACTACACTGGCTGCTCTTCCAGAGGACTTGAGTTCAATTCCCAGCGCCTACATGATAGCTCACAATTGTCTGTAACTCCAGTTCCAAGGGATCTAACACCCTCATACAGATATACATGCAAGCAAACCAATGCATGAAATAAAAATAAATCATTTAAAAGTTCTTTTTAAAAAGGAAAAGTAGCCGGGAGGTGGTGGCGCACGCCTTTAATCCCAGCACTCAGGAGGCAGAGGCAGGTGGATCTTTGTGAGTTCGAGACCAGCCTGGTCTACAAGAGCTAGTTCCAGCGCAGGCTCCAAAGCCACAGAGAAACCCTGTCTCGAAAAAAAAAAAGGAAAAGTACTAATTTCACTTGTATCTTTGAATTCATCCCTGTGTGAGTGGGATTGACAGCAGGATTATTAGCTAGAACAAGACCTGTTTTCATCACTGGCCCCTCAAAGACAATAAAGGCAGGGCCACATCCCCACAGTCATCACATTTATGTTAACTGTGTACTTAAATAGAAATTGTTCTTCTATTTAAGCCTGGCTCTGTGTGTGTGTACACACACACACACACACACACACACACACACACACACACACACCATGTTATTAGTAGCTCATGTAGAAATGGGGAAACGCTTTTAAAAAAAAAAAAAAAA
The DNA here is from genome assembly GCA_028555095.1 of Dicrostonyx torquatus. Taxonomy (NCBI): domain Eukaryota; kingdom Metazoa; phylum Chordata; class Mammalia; order Rodentia; family Cricetidae; genus Dicrostonyx; species Dicrostonyx torquatus. Next base: position 2,262,876 of record JAQHUG010000218.1, read on the forward strand.
GCCCCATCTGTTCATTAGGGCACATAGGATGAAAATCAGAAACAGATGTTAGGATTTGCCTAACTAGAGCCACGTGTGGTGATCCATATCGGTATTACCAGATCTTGGGAGGCGGAGCCAGGAGGATCAGGAAGTTCAGGGTCATCCTTGGCTACAGGAATATGAGGCCAGCATGAGCTACATGAAACCTGTCTCAAAAACAAACACATACGCACATGCATAGAGTTGCGAAATTAAAAGTCCCTTCCCATGTTTCATTCAGAGGTTGGGCTCAGAACATCATGGAATCTGACTCTGAGTATCTCGAAAGGACAGACAAGAGAAGTAAATCTGCATGATGTGCTTCAGCCAGGCTGTCAGGCCTTCAGGGAACACCCCAGGAGAAACTAGAACGCTGGTTAGACCACGCTGTTTCTTGTCTGCCCACGTCAGGGAGAGGTGGTCCCAGCTATCACACCGTGATTTTACAGTCTGCCAGCCCTGCAGATATGGCCCATTCAGTATAAGTTTACCTCCAGCATTTATCTTATTCCCATTCCTCCTCAGGGCAGGGAGAGGGATAGGCAGCTGCAGAGATTGACACCAGCCATTCAGAACTGTAGCCAGCAGCTTCTGCGGGTTTACCAGCCACTCTTAGCAGCCCTCCTCAGCCTCTTCCTGTGTGACACGCTCCAGAGTGTAGGAAGAGGTGACAAACAAATGTTTGGAATATTACTAATTCCAAGTCCTAAATATGTGGAAGTGCTTTTGACATATCATATATTTGGGGTTCCGCCAGACTAGCTTTGAACTCCTTCCCCCTGCCCCTAAAGTACTAGGAGTGGTTACAGGGTTGTTTGCTCCTCCGCCCAATTGTATGTGGTGATTTAAATTAATGTATTTACTGACACAGTTCTTGTATATCCCTGACTGGCCACTTGCTCTGTAGACCAGGGTGGCCTTGAACTAAGAGATTTGCCTGCTCCTGACTTGGGTGTGCTGGGATTAAAAGGTATGCACCACCATGCCTGGTCTTCTATTTTTGTTCTCTGCATATTTGATCTTTTAAGATTCCACACATAGGCTAGATCAGACAGGGGCTGGAGAGATGCCTCTGTCGTGGGGAGCACTCATTGCTCTTGCAGAAGACCCAGGTGTGGTTCCTGGCACCCACATGGCGGCTCACAACCAAATGTAACTGCTGTTCCAGGGGATTAGACTCCCTGTTCTGGCCTTCATGGGCACCAGGAACACATGTGGTACACAATGATGAAGGAAAAAGCACACAGAGTAAAAATTAAGAACAGACTGTATCAGACGTGAATAATACTCCATTTTTCTTGGCCTCTCCTTCTTTTGCCGTAAAGTCATGTCATTTCCGTGTCACAGTGAACACAGTGTGCATGTCTTCACAGGTGGTGATTTTATCACCATCAATAAACTAGAATTGCCTTTCTCCACACCCTCGTCAGACACATTTGGTATCTTTTGACTTTATGATACCCGTTCCAAGGGTTCTGAGATGGCCTGACAGTGGGTTCGAGTTTTGCTTTCCTTGTTAATGATCTCTGAGCACCTGTCATTGCCTGCATTTTGGATATCTTTAAGTCTTTGGAGAAATATGTATTGCGTCCGCACCTGCCCATCCTCTTTGAAACAGTCTCATTCCTGATCCTCAACCCCCCAGTTTTGGAGATAATATATGTAGGCGAGGGTGGCCAGTCCACCAGCCCAGGGATCCCTCTTAGGACACCACATCTAGCCTTTTACATGGGTGCTAGAACTGGAGCCAGGTCCTCGTGTCTGTAAGGAAAACGTTTTATTGGCTAAGCTACCTTCCTCTGGTAGGAATTTTACAGTTTCTGCTCTTATATTTAGGTCTCCTCTGTAGTTTTTAATATTTATGGTCTTATATGAATTAGTGGTTGATTTTTGTTTATAAGTTTTCAGTCTTAATTTCTTTTGCATGTGAAAATTCAGTTTCTAGGGCTGGAGAGATGGCTCAGAAGTTAAGAATACTTGGTACTCTTGCAGAGGACCCAGGTTCAGTTTCCAACACCCACGTTGGGGTAGCTCACAACTAACTGCCTTTAACTCCATTTCCCGGGGCCCAACCCCTTCCTGAGCTGCAGCAGCCGTCACAGACATCGCAGCGCTCTTGTCCTTATTCACCCAGTGCATACACATGCACAAAATAAAAATAAATAAATCTTTGAAAAATACCAAAAAAAATTAGTTTTCCCCAATATTAATATTGATAGTATTTTCATAAAAAAATCTCTACTGCCAGGCATGATGGAACACACCTTTAATTCCAACCCTGGAGAAGCAGAGGCAGGTGGACCTCTTTTAGTTCATGGCCAGCCTGATCTACATAGAGAGATCCAGGCCAGCCCAGGCTTCATAGTGAGATCCTGTCTTTATGTGAAAAAAAGAAAAACCTACTTTCATCTTTTTTGAGACAAGGTCTTAGTATATAGCCCTGAAATTTCTGATCTTTCTGCCTTCCCTTGCCGGTGGCTAGGTCTATAGGCCCAGACCATTGCACCTGGCAGAAGTTCTTTCATTTTGGTTTTTTTCTCCTCACTGTGGGCCCCTATCAGGCATCGTTTTCATCTTCAGACAAGGAAGTTAGGGCACAGATGGGAAAGCAGCTGTGGGTGAAGATTTGTGTTGTCCGAGTTTTCTGACTCGGTGTCCAGTTTGTAGCCCTCCAGCCTGCAGAGTCCTCACTGTCGGGGTAGCTGTACTGTCTGATCGCCACGTGATCCTGAATTAGCCAGTGGGTTAGTGAGCACGATGATTGCTGTACTTCTGGCAGAAACCCAGAGCTTAGGCCTCTGAGAGCCTCCCGTACAGAGCCTTCAGCTAGTACGCGTAGCTTTGTTTCTTTCATGCTCTGGGTGTTGGCTCTTCGGCACTACAGTGGAAGGCCATTTTAAAAATGAATTCCCAAACAGCAGTATAAAGAACAACCCTGAATAAACTGTGACAGAGACACTGGTTTCCAGCCTAAGAGCTGAAGCAAGACGATCACAGCTGGGACATTTGTCAGACGACTCAAATTCCAAACTTCTTTGCGCAAGCCCTTGCAAAAGTTCCCATTTGAGGAGGTCCACGCATACCTTAGCAATCACATAAACTTGTGCATACAGAATCCAAGAGGGAGTCGGGAATCCCTGAGCTGCAGATACAGAGCTAACCCCACTAGTTCCCTGAATCCTTAAACAGGTAAACGGCACTAGCGGTTAGGAGTGCACACTAAGCTTCTCAGAGTGGCTGCAGCTGTAGACTCGTGCTGCTTGCTAGCTGTGACTCTGACGCTCATTTTCCCGTTCTGAACCTCCATCTCCCCTTCTCTAAAGCACAGCTAACAATCCTATAGGAATATGAAGTGTTATATAAGGCCAGCAACTTATAGTCAGTCTTCACTTCTGGGGTCCTGTTTGAGGGGCACAGGGTTCTGTGACTACCTGTGTAACTGAAGGTGATGACGTTGAATTCCTGGCCCTCCTGCCTGCTTCTCACAAGAGTTGAGATTACAGGCCATGCACCACTGTGCTTGGCTTCCTTCCTTCCTGAACAGCTTCGGAGACTTTTCAACCCTCAGCGCCCACAGTATCCCAAGTGTCCAACCTCACTAAACAGTTGTGACTTTTGGGCAACCAGACACTTTATCTGGCCCCTGTTCTTCCTACTCCCAAAATATGCTGTCCTCTTGAGAAGCTTCTGTGCATTCTTCAGTACCCAGTTGAAGCAAGACACTGCTGTGCCTGTGCCTGCTTGGAGGTTAGGAAGGTTTACCTCCGGTCCAGTTGTTTTCAAGCCTGTGTTTACCTGAGTAGTCTCCTGATGTCCTGATAAGGTGAACACGGTGCTTAAGGGCAGGGACAAAGCCTGTCGTCTTGAAGTCGCGGTTCCTGTTGAAACAGGGCCTTGTCTTTATCAGAAGTCCAACCAGGCGATTGGAGGAGACTAAAACTTAATGCTGATCATTTGGTTTGAGATAGTTCTCTTCGGGAGCTTATTATATGTTACTGAAACAGATACAGTTAGGCTACGTGAAGATTATTAAACAGATAGCTGGGATTGTCAGCAATAAAAGAATTCAACTTTCCTATAAAACTATTGAGTAATATTTTGAGAGGTTTGAAGTTTTTGAGTAACAAGATAGATTAAATAGTACTTGAGGAAAGGAGATAAACTGACCAAGATTTTGTCTGGGTGTGGTAGCGCGGGCCTGTAAACCAGTCATTCAGGAAGTTGAGGTAAGAGGATGGCGAGCTCCTGGCCTACCTGGGCTACATGGCCAATAATTCCAGTACACTCAAATTATTGGCTGGAGACCCACTTAGCCTTAATATGGGAAAACCAAAACTGCAGCAGTTTCTTTAGAAAAGGCTTGTGTGGGAGTGGCTTACCCAGTATGGCAGCGCTGAGGTAGCTGCCAAGTCATGAGGCCTCGCAAAAGTCACTGGACTGACACTCCTAAAACGCTGGTGGCTCCCAGTAGGCTTTGCATCTGCTTCCCATACAGTGATTCAGTCGGTCCTCATGGGAACTGTGTAGTAGGTAATTACTGCATTTCACAGGCATGAGCACAGGAGCTTAGAGGTAGCGTAGCTTGCTCAGGATCTCGTCAGCAATGTCGGGCACATTTGAACACACCCAGCAGTTACTATACAAGTGTGATAAGGACCCTGAGTGGATATTTTGCTCTTTCCCCCGATGGAGATGAAGCAGCCTTAGAAATTAGGGGTGAGGCAGGGGTCTCTTTCCTGTTCAACCATCCCATGTCCATGTTTTCTTTCCTCGGATTATGTGATGCGCATTGTAATTGCATGTTGTTCCTTGGAGGGAAGAACACTAGAAACACCAGTGTTGGAATGGACACTAGATACCTCTTGGCCTCTTTTCCTCTGGTTTTATGAGACAGGATGCTGTTGTGTAGCTCAGCTTGGCCTTGTAAACTGAACTTGTAAAGGTCTTCTCCTCCTTTCCCAAGTGCTGGCATATTAGATGTGCACTACTACACAGGCTCTCTCCTCTCAGTACAAGCTTCTGTATTTCTATTCCTCGGTTATTTTCTCACTGAATCAGCAGATTGCACAAGGGAGCAAAGGAACCCTGCCCAGTGGGCCACAGTTTCTCCACTAATCTGAGTGGTTTCCTTAAATTCTTGTTTGGCCCAAGGATGCAATTTCGTTTACAGCCTCTGGGGGAGTAATTGGCTCCTTAGGACCCTGTTGATAGTTCTGTACCTGTGAGCCCAGACCGCTCTCCACTTTTTAGAGGCTGTAGGAACCCAAGGCAGCCCTGAAGGCACAGAACCTTCCAGAGCACACTGGTTCCCGCCTGCAAGTGCTGTGTCCTCACATGGGAATTCCCCTGTTCCTATGAGCTGTGCATTGTCAGGTTGAACGTTGCTTTCCACAGTTTCCTGACTGTGGCCTGCTTTGTTCCTGGACTGGCCTAAGGTATAGCTGCGGGGCAGGGCTTTAATTCATGCCTGCTTCAGTTCAACTGTCTGTTTTCAAGATTGACTGATAAGGGCTTGGATGGTTTGGTTTGGTTTAGAGGGGATTGTTTTGTTTTACGGTTTTGGTTTGGTTTGGTTTCCCACAGAAAGCATTTCACTTGTTTCTACAGTTTCTGTGTGTAAGTCTAGGCAAGTGTCCCAAAAGGTACTAGCCAAGACATCTGGAGGCCTGTTTCAGGGAAGATGTCTAGGGAACACCTGGAAAGTGGGAGGGGGGACATCCAGAGTCCAGGAAATCTACAGGTGATTTCAAATACTTTAAACTTTAAAAATGATTTTATTTGTGTGTGTTAGTGTGTGTGTGTAAGCACTCTGCATATGCACTATGTACATTCATGTGCCTGTAGAGGCCAGAAGAGGACACTGGCTCCCCTGGAGCCAGAGTTAACAACAGTTGTGAGATGCCCCAATGTGGGTGTTAGAACCAAACCTGGGTCCTCTGCAAGAGCAGCAAGTGCTCAGAATCTGAGCCACCTCTCCAGCCCCTACTTTAACCTCTTAGATAGTTGGTTAATTTGAGTATGTCCCCTAGTCTTCCTGGCCTTTAGCTTTGTCTCCAGTGTCGGTACTCAGGACCCATTTACCATAGCGCTCCCACACTGGTTCTTGTGTATTCAGTGCCCTCTTCTCCCACCATAGTCTAGAGGCTGCCTAGGGAGCAAAGAGAGGAAGAATGCACTTCCCGCCCAGCTGTGGGTCACAGAACCAAGGGACAACAACGACTTTGGTGTTTTTTAGACAGCAGTTGGCGTTAAATTATGCCTACTACAGAAAGATCTTAAAACACACCTTAAGTGTCTCTCTTGCCCAAATGCTTGGGACCAGAACCATTTTGTGCCATTTTTCCCCTTCAGATTTGAGGATATTTACATCTATATAATGAGATCTTGGCGGTAACGCCTAAGTTTAAACATGCCATATATTCATGTTTCATACATACGTTATATACATATTATAATTCAATTAGGTTTACTTTTATGAGAAGTTTTTTGTATGCCTTGTTGTAACTACAACTATCATGAAGTCAGGTGTGGAATTTTTCTACTTGTGATATCATGTTGGCTCTAGAAAGTTCCAGATTTGGGGACAACTTGAATTTGAGATAAAGGATATTCACCCTTTACCACTGTCAATGAGAACAACAAAGTAATCAACAAGAATAACTAGCACAATCCCACAGCTGAAATAAATCCCTGTTAATAACACTACTTCTTCCCTATTTCAGTGTACATATCTTTTTTTAAATATTTATTTATTTATTATGTATACAGTATTCTGTCTGTGTGTATGCCCGCAGGCCAGAAGAGGGCCCCAGACCTCATTACAGATGGTTGTGAGCCACCATGTGGTTGCTGGGAACTGAACTCAGGACCTTTGGAAGAGCAGGCAATGCTCTTAACCGCTGAGCCATCTCTCCAGCCCCCCAGTGTACATATCTTTAACACCATTAAAGTTAGACTGAATTTTCTGTTTTATGAATTGCTTTGTAAGTATTGTGCTTAAATTTGGAATTCCTTAATCGCAAAGCAAAAATATGGGTCAAAGGATGTTCATTCAAATCCTACTTAGTGAGAATTATAAATTTTACTACAGGTCTCATACTAATCAAGGGTTGTACTGTATGCATGTCACAGGACATGTCCATTCCTGTCTCAATTTTGCTGCCTTTAAAAAAAAAAGGGGGGGGACCCAGTATGTAGCCCAGGCTAGCCTGCACTCACCTTATGCCTCTGTCCTCAGATTTTGGATTAAAGGTGCGCGACACCATGGTGGGCTCTTCTGCTCTTTCATCATTTGATACTGAAGTCCAGAGGCACACCCTCAGCACAGCGTCAACAGAGTGGGTTAAACATTAGGAGTACCTGACATTTCCCCGAATAATTAATTTTCTTAATAAAATTTTTTCATGCGCTATGTGTTGATCATTTCTCCTCCCCCAACTCTTCCCAGAAGCTCCCCAACTTTGTGTTCTCATTATTTTTCCCCAAAAAGTAAGTAACTAAATATCAGAACAAACAATCAAAAGACCAGTAAGACAAAAACAAAATGAGACAGAAAATCCATTTTAAAAACATAGAATTTGTTTTTGTTGGCGGCTGCTCCTGCCCTGTCCTGGAGTGTGGTTGATATACCCTCTGACACTCACTCCATTGGAGAAAACTGATTTTTCCTCCTGGTGTTCGTCCCCACGTTGAGAACTAGCTAACATGTGCCCTTGCTGTCCTCCCCACAGTGCCCTGCCAGACCGTCCTAGATTACCTAAAGACAGTGCTGCTGCACCACAACCAGCTCCTGCCACAGCCCGTGGACCAGCCCACCGAGGTAGGAGTTGCCTCTGGGAAGAGGGGCCTGCAGAAGGAATTGCCTCAGGTGAAGCCTGCTTCCAGCTTCCAGTCTCTGTGGAGCAGATTGACGGGCCAAGCACATTGCTGACTGGGGGAGTTTGTGGGTCTGTTACTCTGGGCACACATTCTGTGGAGAAAGACCATGGGTGGCTTTAATTTACAAAGGTTCATCTGCACCTCAAAAGGAAGGGGAAACAGCACCTTCTATTGCAAAGGCGAGTCTTCCCCATTCCTTTGGAGCAGAGAAATGGAGATAACATCCATCATGCCTTCAGGTAGAGTGGGCCTGATCTGGGGTGTCTGGCGTTCATTCCCTGGGGTTTCGACATTCTGTCCCAGGCAGTGTACACAAGTTGTTTTCTCTCTTGGAGCTACAGTGGAAGCAACCAGTTTTATAGGACAGCGGGCTCCTGACGCTAGGGGTGTTTGAACACACTACAGTTGTACAAATTTTCAAAGCTCAGACTTGATACATTACTGCCTTCGCATTTTTAGACTTTTTTTGAGTCCCCCTTCCTTCCTTCCTCCGTTCTTCCGTCACAGCTCCTGAAGCACCCTCTGCAGCCTTCCCATGCCACTCTGCCACACAGCCTGGAAACTCCCCTCATCCCCATTAGCACACTAGTGCCTCTGGGATTCTGAGAACTCTAGAGTCTCAGTTCATGCTTTCCAAATGATGGCTCATTTTTAAAAGATTTAACACGTCTAAGAACTGTTTGTATGATCTCCACTGTCTTCATTACCTTCCCATCCTATAACCTCACTACCCTCACCATTTCCGAGTGATCTGCAGGAAACCCCGCACCTCACCCACCCCACCTCCCTGCCTTTCCTGGGTGTCTGGTCCAGGAGCCCTTTCCAAGCGTGATCCCTCATGGTCTTTGTGTCAGCGCTGTCTTCTGGCTCCTGCCCTTCATGCTCATGGCTTTAATCAGTTGTTCCTGGGTTCTTTCCTTCCATCTTGTTCTCTGCTGTCTCGGTCAGTTTATGGTGCCCTTCATCCTCCTCGCCTCCCCCTTCTCTGCCATTTGAAGGCTGAAAGGTCCCACAGCATCACTATTCACTGCTCGGGCTGTCCGTGGATGTCCACACCCTCTTCACTCTGCACATACTGCTCCAGTACCCATCCTGTCCTTGCACCCAGGCGGAAGCTCCAGTCCCAGCACTGGGTTACTTCTTACTCCCAACATTCCATGTTAATTTTCTCCTTGCTGGTTACTCTTGGCGCCTTTAACCTCTCCCTTTGAACACAACAGAGTTGCCTTTCTAAATTCAAGATCAAGCCTGTATTAAAATCTGTAATTGAAGACCGTGTTTGTCTGAAACACACGTGAAACGAACTTTCTCTAGGAAGTGTCTCTGATCGCCCCTCCCTGCCTGTGGCTAACCGAAGTACATAATCTACCTTCTGCAAAACAGATGGGGGATGAGGAGGATGGTTTCACTGAGAAAGTGCAAGTGTGGTGCCCCAGCACCCACCTAGAAGGCTCTAACCAGCCACATAGCAGAGGTGGGGACAGGCTTGCTAACCTGTCAGTCTTATCAGTCTGTGAGCTCCAGGTTCGGTGAGAGACCCTGTCTCAAAAATGAGATGGAATGGCCGGGTGAGGTGGTGCACATCTGTAAGCCTTTAATTCCAGCACTCAGGAACCCCAGCGTTGAACCCTGCCCTCCATGTGTCTAGGCATAAAAGTGCACTCATAACCCCCCACAAACATACACAAATCAGTAAGGACAGAGGGAAGATTGCCTGTGGTCCCTTGGATAGGGCTATTTAAACTTCATTGCCTGTCATCATCATCATTATTATACTATTTTTATTGTCATTTCAGGCACCTAAGAATTTTCTCATTTTTATTATTTATCACATTTTATTCCCTTTAACTTTGCTAAAGCAGGATTATAACTCTCATCCATAACCCACAGGGCATCCTGAGTTATGTTTGGGGCTATAAATTACTGATTCTCTTTATTCTGTTTCTTGATGAAAATTACCTCCAAATGGTAATTCTGCATTTTATGAGACCCATGTTTTATGTGATCTGCTGTGGTTTGGAATTGCACAGGACTCTTCTAAGATTTTCTCAAAGATTTAAAAAATACCTGTCTTGGATTGCCAGCTCCCTAGTCACAGACACCCTCATCATGAAATAGACACAGTTTAGGGGCAAAACTCAGTATTAAGGGATGAGCGGAAAAATCAGCCTTTCCCCATCCCACCCCACTTAAGAATTGTAACTCTTTGGAAAAGGCTACAACCTCAGTGAAACAGCCATAGCTTTTCCTTAGGTAAGCACCGCAACCCCAGGAAAACAGGTATATAGGGTGGTGATGATGTAGTATTATTGAGAAAATAAACAATTCAAGAAGTAGCTGTGCAGTTTCCTTTTAAGGTTGATGATGAATGTGTTCACAGGAACTGAGCTGACTGGGCGGGGGTGGGGGGGAGTGTTTTGTTTTCATGTATGTATGTGGACCATGTGTTTACGTAGTCCCCTCAAGCCCTGGAACTGGAATTACAAATGGTTCTGAGCTACCATGTGAATTGAAGCCAGCCTTCTGGAAGAGCAATCAGTATTCTTAACATTTGAGCCATCTCTCTAGTGCCAGGACTCTCCCTGTTCCTATCTCCACTATAATTGTACTACCTGGGGCAATGCCTTAGACTACTCATTAATTGGTCAGTAAATAGTACAGCAGTTATTAAAGGACTTGACCAGTTTGGAGTCTACCCACCTCAAGTTCCACCGACTGCCGGGTTGAAAGGTCATTCTGTGGAGATCCACTAAGCCCCTGTCTATGAGAAGCAGTGAGTTATTTTCCCTCCTGCATCAGCCATGAAGCTCAGCACCCTTTCACGCAGTAGGACTCTGTGTTGTACAGCCTGGCTAACCAGATTGCTGGCCTGGCTCCTCATTCCTTCCTCCATGCACTGCCCCAGACTGTACTCTGACCACCTCCTACTTAAGGACAGCTGCAAGAACCTGTGGACCCTGGACTCCTGATTTCTTATCACACATGTGCACAAGGTTCCAGAGCCAAGGCTCTGAATGCTGCCACCTGTTGACTACCTACAGCCACTCCAGCAAGTTCAGGTAGCTTTCTCAAGTTAATAGGACATAGAACCCAGTTCATTTTAAAGCCGACCTGTCTGTAAATTCAGTGCACAGATCATAACCACAACTGCCTTCCTTAAAGGCAACAAGTCACAGCGTCCCCTTCAGGACAGTGCTGAAGAAAGGAGCTTCTGCGTGTACTGTTGAGTGGCTGTGTCCTAGTCCAATGCAGTCCTCACCACCCCGCTGGCTTTCATACCAGTACCTTCTCCAGGCTTAACTAAGCAAGTAGGTTTGAAATAAAACCCTGTCAGACCCAAACAGTGCCAAATTTATAACCTGTAGTAAATTTTCAGAGTTGTAAAACTGAATGAGTCCCCCCCCTTTTTTTTTAATTTTGTACACCTTAATTACTGGGGAAGAAGTACATTAAAACTGAGATCATGGGTTAATTAATTTTCCCTGGACTGTAGAATTTTATGGACAGCCAGAACTAAAGTACTGGTTACGTGGGTGCAATTGACTAAACATGCTTGTAAGTGTTACAGAAGTCCCCGTAATTAGTCCCACTGCAGCCATTTAGCTTGGGAATTTTACAGCAGACATAAATTATGAAGTGAAAAGTAAGAAGATTTTTGAATTGACACATTGGTATTTGCAGAAGCTACAATTTGAGAAAAGCTGTTTTGCATTTTTTTTTCTGTTCCCTCCTTTTAAACCCATTCTTTTCATGTTTTCACTGTTACACAATGACAGTCATGTGTTAGGTGCCTTAAACACGAGTAATGCCTATTAAAATAGACTGTCGGCAGCATTTCTCAAGAACTTAACTGGCAGCCGGAGGATGAAGGGACCTGTTTGATCCCACTCTTCAAAGTCGTTTTTGCATATTTAATAGATTGAAAGGGAAAGTTACGGGTTATATTTAAAGAGTGTTCCCTGTCATTGGATCTTGACACATTTTAACCTACCTGTTAAAATGCGAGTCATAAATAGCTCCTCTTTCAAAGGTGTTCATTATACTCATTGGCTCCTGTTATAGAAAATGCAAATGTAATTTGAAAAGTGCCCCTTCTGAGTGTGAGCAATTATTTGTGCTCTTCAGTGCCCGGTTCATTGTCAGCAGAGCCACTTGGTTTAAAAGCATGTTTGCCTTTGAAATGGAGATCATTTGGCTTCTGGCTGGCTGGCTCAGTAGGTAATGAGAAAATATTTTCCTTTTCCAGGGAAGCAAGCAGCTGTTGAACAACTATCCTGTCTACATAACGAGCAAACAGTGGGACGAGGCTGTAAATTCTTCCAAGAAAGACGGGCGGCGGCTCCTTCGATACCTCATCAGATTTGTTTTCACAACCGATGAGCTTAAGTACTCATGCGGCCTTGGGAAAAGGAAAAGGTCAGTTCAGTCAGGAGAGACAGGTCCCGAAAGACGCCCTCTGGATCCAGTTAAAGTCACGTGCCTCCGAGGTACTGCATCCTTCCCCTCAGTGTCCGCCATCCGTGATCCCATTTCACTGCATTGGCTGTGGCTCCCCACACAAGTGTTCAGCCGTTACTGTATTTTTATTTTTTTTTCAGTCTTTGCACCAAGACCTTCTAAGCTTCATGTGGCCCATCTACTTGGTATTGAAAAGCTCTGTGAATGAGTCTTTGCTTTTGCCTTGTTTTCACATACTGGTACAGAGGCATCGCATAGCACCTCATGTTTCACGCTTTCAGTTCAGATTTTCTTTGCTGCCAGAGAAGGCCACATTCAGCAAAACTGGAGTGTAGGGAGATGTACACAGGGAGAGGCGATGGGCCGTTTTGTAATTGGTAAAAAGGGTATCTTGCTTCCATGGGCCTCACCTGACTTGCTTCTTTAGATGCAAAGCACACCAGAAGTAGACTTTACCCATAAAACCTTTTCAAGTTTTTTGTTTTGTTTTGTTAAAAGAAAGAAACAGCTTCTGTGTTAAAAATTCTGCTTAGGTGACACAGTTTTGTCAGTATTTTAGGTGATTGCTTTGGTCTCCACAGTTGCAGTCAGTCAGTTGGGGAACTAGCAGTTGATGAAGCAGGTTCCAACACAGACAGGTAGAGACACGATAGGGCCACCAGAACACCGTCCTGGAACACAAAGCAAAAAACACACCAGAAGACCCTTCGTAGTTCAGTACTAATTTTATTGACTAGAAAGACATGTTGATTTAGTCTGGATAGGAATCCAAATTATTCCTATCTGGTGAGAAAGTCACAGTTTATTAGATGATAGATAGACACACAGACATTCAGTCAGACAGACAGAGACAGAGAGATACCTAGATGCCGCTTACAAGGCTTTGGTGATTGAAAGACTTGTCTCTGTGCTCACCCAGTACGCAGCCTTCTCTTAGCCATTGGAGCTCTGTAACTCCTGCTGCCAAAGTACACGTGTCCTGTTGGGTAGCTAGAGGTCTTTAGCTCACCCCCAGATTCTTGTTCACCACAAATTGAAGGGTTGGTGAATGCTTGGCTCTCAACCATCCTAGATAATTCTGATGCAAGTGCCCCCCCCCAATGCTTGGGGAAGCTGCTGCCAATCATTAACTAGTATCAGTGCTGTAAAGCAATCCTGTTGACCAATCAAAAAAATCCACTTACTTTGCGTGAGCAGCTGGTGGAAATTTCTAAAATCTAACGTATTTAACGAATCGATCATAATTCCTTTTCTTCCCAACAACATCAAAGGTGGTAGGAAGAATTGCTCACCAAGAGGCAGTGTTGGGCTTGGGCTTATTAGTGGAGCCAAAGTAATAAAACTAAACCAGCTGTGTCCCTTCTGGGGCAATGATTCTCTGTAGGTAAAATGCTTGTTGAATGAGCTTGAGGGTCTGATTCATCCCCAGGGTCCATATAGAGAGCTGGGCACAGAGCGGTTAAGGAAGACATTTACCTTTGTTTTCAACAGCATATATTCCCTAGAGGGTTTGGGTGGCCTCTGCTCTTGCCATGGGAGCACTGGTGTGGGGTAGGTGGGTTGGAGTGAGTGGCACTGTCATGGCATCGCACTGGTCCTCCATGTAACCTTTCTGATAGTGCTCCTGGGATAGGTGTAGCCTTTGTGACGTCATCCACCGAAAGACCAGCTGTTTCCACACTCTTTACTGTTGTTTGTTTTCCCGCAGAATTCATTAGGATGCACTGTACCTCCAACCCCGACTGGTGGATGCCCTCGGAGGAGCAGATAAACAAAGTGTTCAGCGATGCTGTGGGTCACGCCCGACAGGGCCGGGCAGTGGGAACTTTTCTGCACAACGGCGGCTCGTTTTACGAAGGGATGGATCACCAGGCGTCCCAGGATGAGGTCTTCAACAAGAGTTCACAGGATGGATCTGGGGACTAGCAGACATAATCTTCACCCTCCCAGTGGTGTTTTTGTGTTTTGTTTTGTTAAGCGCTCCAATTGTGAACGTCCATTTCCTTGTCACCGTAGAGTCCAAAGCATGTCGTTCTGTCATACTTTACACATTCTCAGACTCCTGCCCCACTGCCACAGTTCCCAAATAGAAATCCACTTTGGGGTTCTCTGGGATGTCCCTGGCACCTGCAGTAGATATGGGGTGTATTACATCACCAAGGGAAAGGTACAGTTGACATAAGTCATTACTAGCTAGACATTGAGGGTGTCTCCTATCCCAAGATTTCAGGTCAGCCTGGCCTCCTGAGCAGAGCTGGTCTCCTGGGAAGGTTCAGTTAGTGTTCCTGCACATGGGGGAAGGAAAGACACAGACTTGTTTTAAGGGACTAGCAACAAGCATTCTCTTGGCTTTTTGTTCTTGTAAGTTTTGTTTTTTGATTTTCCAAAGACTTGAATTCAGAGTTCTCAGCAAAGACACAGGATAGGTGACACTGTAAGCATTCATGTTTTACAAGCTCTTCTTAATTAGAAGCCAGAGAATAGAGGCCGTGCCTGTAGGTGGTTCAGTTGAGGTCAGCTCCTTTTCCGTTATCTTCTAGACAAAACTCACTGTGTCAATCAGGAAGGCAGCCTGATTCTGTGGCTTATAAGCGGGAGGTTTTCCTTATATCTTTAGGAAACACCCAGAGATTCAGAACCATTTTTCCAATGCCTCGTTTCCTAAGTTCCTTGATGTACAGCTTCCATAGCCTTAAGTCGTACTTTGTCGACACAGTGCCAGTAGTGGGTTCAGTGAGAATTCCCACCAGCTAGCTGTTTGGTAAGATCAAGCCCAAGCTGTCATTCAGGGGTCTGGCATTGCAGACATGCAGCTTCAAGGCCGTTCTGACAACTATGCGGTAGCTTGGTGGGGAGTTCTCTGAAATTTGAGGGCCTTTCTGGACTGATTGGCATTTTACAATGTATGAAACTTCTGTTTCCCATCATCATGGATGAACACGCCTCACCCAGCTGTGTCTCTCCTGTCCTCGCTAGTCCTCTGCGGTCTGAGCTCTCGGTTAACTGTTCTTCTTCCCTGGCTAATCTGTGGAATCCATGTGTGAGAGAAGTGGCCCTGGGAGCCACTTCCCAGCAAAGGGTACAGAGGTGCTATAATTGTTCCTGATAAGGATTCAACTTTGGACATGAGAAGCTCGCTTTACCAGATGAGTCAAGATTACTGTGTTGTTGTGGAACCAAGAGTTGAAGATCATGACTGTCATCTACAAACACAGTGAAGAACTTTGAAAATGGGATTGAAATTCAAGACTGTCCATTTAGGAGAGGGGCTTTTGGGGAGGCCAGTTTTGTCAAAAATCACGTATCCTTTCTATTCAATATTAGCGTCAGAGTTTGAACAAATTGGCTGAGCAATTTGGAAGTAAAAGAAAATGAGTAAATGAACTGTCATTTACAATAGGGGAGAGCAGTGCCTTTGGCATCCAAGAGAAAGGGGTATTTCTTAATGTGTGATCAGAGGTCTGGGCAATCTGTCCTTGGAAATTTCCAATGCCATAAAACCTTGCGGGGAGCTTGCCATCACCTCTGCCTTTCATCTTCCCTTCGCACTGGGCTCCAGTTCCTCTTCCTGCTGGGTACGTTGTCCTTGCTACAGCAGCCATGTTTGTCTGTTGCTTTTAAGGAATGCAGACTTGCAGGTTGCATCTTTTCCCTCTAAGTTTGAGGAGTCTGCACACACCTTCCGTGCATCATCCTGGAGCCTGTTGTGGTGCGGGTCTTCACTGAGGTGAAGGAGCATTTCGGGCACCAACTCTATGAACCTTTAACATACCACAGCTGTGGAGCAGGAACCGGAACCTCCAGACTGGCCTTTGCTTCTACCCCTAAGAGGGCACCTGTGCTAGGCTTGCCACTGCCTTTGCTACCTGAGCCACCTGCACTCTGCCTCTTGTTCTCACTCCAAGTAAATGTCTGTTGTCGGGTGTTTCCCACAAGTCACCAGCTCTGAAACAGAAGTGATACTGGCTGTTGTGCACATGAGGAAACTAAGGACCACAGCGCTGACTTCCTAAGCATCTTCAGTCTCCCTGTGTGCCCTGGGCCTAGGACCTGCAGTCCTCAGCCCCTGTGTGATTGTTGTTTTCTTTAGCTTAGTTCACTGCAGCTGCTTAGACCTGACTCTGCCCTGCTGGCTCTTTGCTCTAGTGTGTGTCCATTTAAGGCTGCTACTACTTGGTCGTAAAGCTGCTCTTCAGGTCACGGTGGTTTCCTCTGTGGTCACCCGAGTGTTAAATCAGCTGCGAAAGGTGCCATCTCTGGCAGGGGTTCAGAGCTCACCGTTCATCAGGCTGCCCCCATTTCTCCACAAGCCTTTGGTTTTATGTTTGGAGGTCTGAGGATGTTGCCCGTCAGCTTGGTTTGATTTTCCACATCATTCTGGCAGTCAGACGCCTTGCTCTCCCAACACAAAACTTTGTCCTCCGTCAACTTGTAGAATTACCCTGAGTCATTTAGTGTTGGTTTGAAGTAGACCGGAGTTAAAAACAGCTCACATGTAGCTGTGCCGTGTCATTGGTGAGAAAAATGTGGTTGCCAGGCTGGCGTGACTAAATGTGGTGTTTTTTATCAGTGATTAGATAGGTCCAGTGTCCTGGCTGTCAAGCTCCATGGTTAAAAGTGAACGTTGTCCTGGTGTGTCTTTTTCCAAATTAAAATGACTGCTTCTCCCAGTGATTAACTCCCCAAGCACAGGTCTTGCCAGGAAGAGGATGAGCCTGGAATGACCGGTCAGGACACTGGGACCAGGAAGCTGTAGAGGGGAGCACTGTTCTACAAGCATTTGATAAGATCGCATTTCTCGCCGGCCCTTCAGTGGGTGCAGTGTTGAGTCTGTCATGGTATCTAGGAAACTGAAACATTTCAAATTGGAGATTTTTTGCTTGAAAGCGTTTCTGCCAGGCCTTAATCCTGTTCCTCGTCCGTCACAGTGTTTGGGGACTTTCACTGTGTGTTAAAAGGCTTCCCTGAAAAGGTCGCAGAGAGCGTAAGAGTGCCGTCATCTCTTGGTCAGGTGTGGAGGGATGCATGTCACCCCTGTAGTCGGTGGGTGGTTCAGGTGTCGTTCCTGACCTTCATCGTGACCAGCACTGAGAAGGAGAGGCCTCCATCGGGAGGATAAGGAGACATAATTACAGTTGTATTTGACACAGCTACTCTCCATGGCATCAGGTTACGGTCACTAATAGCAATAGGATTTTATTATTTTCAGTCCAGTAATGATTCTTGAAATAGTAGATGTTTACACAAAATCTAAACAATAACTCAAACTTAGGAATCTGCAGGTCTGTGATTTCTCCATACCCCTGCCATTTAATGGCTTGTACCTCTCTTCTGCAGTTGAGAAGTAGATGGAGCTCCGTGGGAAGATGTGCACCATGTCCAGAACACAGGCATTCACTGCCCTCATATGAGTTCTGTGTTTTGGTTTGGTTTTTTTTGTTGTTGTTTTAGGGTTTTTCTTTGTTGCTGGTTTTTGTTTTGTTTTGCGGTGCAGGGAGTTGAATATTATTCAGTATGTACTCTACACTAACCCTGACACCCCTGACTACCTCTTTAGTTTCTGTATAGACCGGTTATCGGTTTTGGTTGAAAGGTCATTTTTTGTTGACTTAGAAAAGATTTTAGATGTCTAGTTTCTTCTGTCAGTGCTGTACCGTGTCACAGTACAGGTCTGTGTTCATCTGTGACAGCTTTCACATGCGGATTTGGAGAAATGTGATAGAAAATGGTTTTGCACATACGGTATGAGTCTTGCTGGTGTGTGTTTAATGTGGTGACACTTGCCAAAGCTGCTTGGCAAACACGTCAAGAAGGATGCTTGAGTCACAGCTCTAATGCAAATGTGTCGAAACAGCAGTGTGTGTCAGTGTGGTGCATTTTTGTAAACATGGTGGTGGCTTCTTTCAGTCATATAAGTACTGGATAAAAATAACATTGAAACACTGGAGGAAAATGTCATTTAGCTGTTCACAAAGCTACTTGCGTTATCAGCTGTGGCGTGTGTGTGTGTGTGTGTGTGTGTGTGTATCTGTCTGTCTCTACAGGAGAGGGACAAATTGACATCAGCAATGTGGAGGACAAAAACAGTACCCATCACCACTTACTTTTTTAAAAGTAAAGTATAAAGCTTTAGCTGATGCATTTACGCATTAGAGGCCACTTGTAGCTCTCCATTGTATATTGAACCTTGGGAAATACTGAGAAGAAAACTTAGGAAAAACTTGGCTTCTGAGTTTCCATAACTGGCTGGTGAGGTCTGTGCTCCATTGGATCACAGTTTCTGAAATTGCAGTGAAAGTACCTCTGCTAGCGAGACCCAGTTGAAAACCTGGGTCACTTTGAACAGTGGCACCCATCCAGGTAGCCCGTGTGCCTCGACATGCTGCAAAACAGTTTGGTTCCATCAGAGATCACTCCCATGGCAATAGTTACCTACAGCTACCTGAGTGTAACTCTCGATTCCCGGTGTGCTAGTTGCTTCGATAAGCACTTTAATGCGTCCTTCACAGCTGCCCTAAGCTGTCACTGCCCAGGGTGCTTACTGGAGGTCACTTGGAGCTCAGTGAGCAGAATGGCCCCTTCTGTTCTCCCAGTCAGGCGTGGTTCTCAAAGTCTGCCGACGCTTTAGAGTGAACGTTTTTGTTTTTTCTGATGCTGTCGAGGGAAAGCTGCCATTTCTATCACTAAATCTGCTTTGGAAGTATGCAGGTGCTTAGATAGCAGGTATGTGAAGCTCAGGCCTCCAGGAGTTCTCGGGCTGGCATGAGTCATGGCCTGTTTGACAACCTGTGAGGGAGACCAGAAACTCAAGGAAATGGACACATCGAAGTCGAGTTCCCTTCTGCTTGTGTTCTAGGTCCTTGTGCAAAGATGCAGGGGCTTAAAAAAAAGTGTGAAGTTTTGTTTTAAGACTAGATCTCTTGGGGAACACCTGGTGACAGCACTGGGTATTATTGGCCAGTGTTCCCATCTCTGTGTGGCTGGTTTTGCAGCCTCCTGGTGACACTTAGAGTTTGGTGAAACAGGAGGTTTAGCTGACACCGTCACTGGATTGTAGAGGAGGCTGTGTAAAGAATATAGTGACCTGTTGATTTTGCCCTTGTAGTTTTAGCTTTAACATCTTTTGAGAGCATGCCAAAGCCACAAGGGGCCCGGCTTGTGCCTCTTGGGAGCAAGCCCTGCTGGAGGGAGGCAGGGAACTTGGTCACTGTCCAGCCTGACCCTTCCCAGGCTAAGCCTCACCTTCATGTCTCTCCTCTGCAGAATGGCGTGTTGCAGCTAACGCTGGGGCCAGTTGCCTTTATTCTATTTTCTATGATGAATACTTGTGGAGAAACTGTGACAAATCCATTGATCCTAATATTTTTATTGTTGGAGTCTTGTGGCTTCTCTGAATAATTTCTATTTGATTGTACTGTGTGGAATTCATACACACTAGGGATATGTTAATAAAGCTAAAATGCATAGTATAATATAGAATAGCAAAAAATTTTGTGAACAATTTATATAGAAGAGTAAGTTGTTTTTTAAGTGTTAGGCCATTTCTTTTAGGAACCTAAAATGTTATAAGAGTTTTTTAAACATTCAATATTTTTAATTATAAGAGACATTTGTTACTAGAGCTAATTATTTCGGGTGTTCTAATTGGAATATTGATTTTCTTACCTCATATACCTCTAGAATGCCACATGTTCTGTTGGGGATAAAACTGCACAATAAATGTCAAGTTATCTGTTAGATGTTTTAACTGGCGTTATTTTTTCTTTTTGTGTGTATGGAAGGTATGCATATGTATCTGCATCCTTATGTGTGGGGTGTACATGTGTGTGCACATTGTATGCATTGTGGAATCCCAAGGTTTATCAAGAATCTTCCGCTGTGTCTCTGTGTTATTTTTGAGGTGGGGCTTCACAGTCAATCCCAGAGCACGTGGATAAAGCTAGTCATACTGGCCAGCTTGCTATGGGCATCCCCTGCCCCTGCCTTCCAGACCTGGAATTATAGGCAAGCCACCACCCACACAGTATTTCTGTTGAGGTCTGGGGCTCTAAACTCAGATCCTTTTGCTTGCAATACAGGTGTTTGAGCCACTGAGCCATCTCCCCAGCCCCTGGCTTGCTGTATTGCCTCCTTTGCCAATTCATTATTACTGGTTTTTTGTTTTTTCTTTTTAGTGTTTCTAGTTTCTTGTCTAGAGTCCTTTCCTCCCAAAGCTAAGGCTTTCCTGCTTGTCTCTAAATTCAAGGAAATGTTCACTGCTCAACACCCAAATAAAAGCCAGCAGGATGGCTTAGTGGGTAAAGGTGACTGCTGCCAAGCCCAAAAGCAACCAGAGTCTGATCCTCCAGATCTCCATGAAGGAGGGAGAGAGCTAACTCCCACATGGTATCCTCAGACCTCCATGCCTACCATAACATATGCATATCCACACACATTGAATAAGTGGAATTCTTAAAAATCTGTTATGCCAGGGAAGTAACCAGAAACTCATCTGACCTAGTAGATGGGAGAGTGGGGAGGAAGTGACGTGTGATTTGAAGGCATATGTGCCATCAGGAAGCCTGTAAGGCTGCAGCTCCCAACTACTCCGGACCCACAGGTACTGCCTGTGTGTGGTGTTTGAACAGTGTGCTGAACACAGAAGGAAATTGGCTAAAAAGGGCTATGGCTGTGGCTCCCCGCTTTGAGTTACTGCAGAAAATATGTCTGACATAACCATCACAGAAATGCAAAACCGAGCAAATGTTATTTCGTGAGCCAGATTATGTCCGCAGCTAAAGTGTTCACTTTCAGGGAAATACAAAGGTGTTTGTTTTTGCCCTCAAGATTGAAAATTTTAGCTGATAATTTTGTCCGAAAAAAATGCCTCTGACAAATAGTTTTGGTTAGAATTAAAATATTGGTTCAAAACAGTTAGAAGTTACTCTCTAGCACTGAAAGGATAAGCCTGATGAACAAACAGAGCTAGGTTACATAGTTCAGTATAAATAAATCCAGTACTGCATGAGCAGTAAGCGGTCTAAAAAGAAAATGAAACAATTCCCCTTACAGTAGCAGCAAAAGAATAGTAGACTTGAAACTTTAACAAAATAAATTCCCAATACTGCAAACTATAAAATAGGGACGTTTAAGGCATAAATAATGGAAAGTTCAATAAAGGACATTAGAATGCAGTGTTCCAGCCAGCACTACAGAGGCAGTTGGATCTCTGTGAGTTTGAGGCCAGCCAGCATGATCTACACAGTAAATTTCCGGGAAGCCCAGGTTACCCCGGGGAACCCCCCCTTCGAAAAAAAAATATGCAGGGCTCCCAGCTCTGGTCCCTAAGGAGCAGCAGGCAGCTGCTGCCAAGCTAACTACCAAGGGGTCCCAGGATTCACGGGAACAGAAAGGTCTTAGATACCCAACAGGAGGAAAGCTACATTTTATCGATAGTTGGCAATTAACTTATTGAAATGGTTCCTTGGAGGAAGAAGAGCCTTAAGCAGGTGTCACTCACACAGGGACAACAGGATAGCCACCTCCTGCAGAGATGAAATGGGATCCCAGTATCAAGCCCCTGGAGGGAGCGCAGAGCTCCCCTCAAGGACATGCCCAAAACCTACCACTTGGTGTTTGTGGATCCTCTCAAGTCGATAGCAACCATCACAGAACCCAAGAGAATCAAAATAGGTACGCAGGTGTTCCATGGTGTTAGGTATACAGTGGTTAAAGGCAGAAAGACTCCCAGTGCCCAAGGGGTGCATCAATGTGTGTTTCTCCATACAGTGGACCAGTAGTTAAAGGCAGAGTGCTGACGGCATAGTACTACATGAACGAACCTTCAGAATACAGTAAGTGAGCAAAGTCAGACACAAAAGACCAGCTATTGTACAATTACACTTAAATGAAAAGCCCAGAATAGTCAAAATTCCAGAAGGGCACAGCTTAGAGGGTCCTTCTCGGGACACTGTTGATCTGAGGAACCCGATGTAATACAATCCCTTTGAAACTGGTTATGCACTCAAGCAGCGTATTTGTCCAGAGCCCAATATGCCTGAGCAGTGGCATACTTAGTTCTTGGCAAACTAGTATAAGCCATGGCTGAGCAACTGATAAGAATCTACTAATGATGGGAAAAATCCCATGTTCTGCTGGGCAGCTCGTTTCCAAAGGTGAAACTGTACTGACAAGGGGGAATCAATCATAAGTCTGACTGTCAGAGATAAGCCAAGGTTGACCAACGTGGTCATAGCCCTGCAGTTACAGCATCATTCCTGGATGGTTTGGTGTGCTCCCAAATGCTGTCTGGGTTACTTTCTCCTCTCCTTTCCCTCTCCACTTTAAAATCTGTTGGTCAGACCTCACCCAGTCTCAGTGATACCATGCCTGGTGTTCAGCCGGCAGCTGCAGAAAACACCTAATTCCACGACTTTAGTAGAGAGTGAGGGCAGGGTGGCCTGAAACTCCTCAAAACTTGCCAGACTCAGAGCTGGGAGGGGCAAGGCCAGCAGGGGACTGACACTGTAGAGGGCTCCCTGCTAGGAAATATGATCTCACGCCATCTGAGGAGCATTGCAGGGAAGGAGCCAGATTGGGAATCAACTTGCTACCACCCTTTCCTTCCCGTCTCCTCTAACTGAACTCACTGGAAACCAGAGTGTGAATAACCCACTGTATCCAGTCAGCCAGCCCCCACCCCCAACCACCTCCACAGGCAGGGGAGAGAGAAGACACTAGCATAGGTAAGAGGGCAAAGCAGGTGGCTGCTCCCGAGAACTGCTTGGCCTTTAGTCATTTGAATGGTTGACATTTATGGGTCATTAGGTCAAAAGTTCTGTGATCATTCTTTCATTCAGTCTTCCCAGCCCACAAGGAAGTTCTGATGTCCACACTGTGTGGATGAGAAAGCTGGTACTTGGAGACGCTCCAGTGTGCAGAGCTGGGAGTCTGACTGCTTGGCTGCTCTCGTCCTCTCAGCTCTCAAAGATATTCTCTTTAAGACTTTCATCACTGGAGGTAATGGGGTGATGATAAAGCTGATAAAACACTACCTACCTGTAAGTCTCCCCAGCTCTTGCTGGTCCATCAAGAATGCATCTTCCTCTGTGACCCCAAGCCTGGGCCTCAAAATCCCAAACATACTTGAGTATTGCTGAGGTTAATGTTCGTAGGTAGTCTTGTGTTCATACCAGGAGGCCAAGGTAAGAACTGGCCTTCATGTTTGGGGTGGGTTGAAAGAAGATGATCCCCCAAAAGGAGTGGCACTATTAGGCGGTGTGGCTTTGTTGGAGGAGGTGTGTTACTGTGGAGATGGGAGCTTTGAGGGCTCATATATGCTCAAGCCACTCCCAGTGTCTCAGACCACTTCCTGTTCCCTGCATATCAAGATGTAAGACTCCCAGCTCCAGCACCATGTTTACCTGCATGCCACCAGGTCACTCCACAATGACAATAGACTAAGCATCTGAAAATGTAAGCCACCCCAGTTAGATGCTGCTGTGGTCATAGTGTCTTCACAGCAATAGAAACCCTAACTAAGACAATGCTAAAGGAATATGCCATACAACGTGGTGAGACCCTGCCTTTGAGGGCTTGGGAGTGAAGCAGAACTGGAGAGATATTAAAAGAGCTTGCTTCTCTTGGAGGGAATCTGAGTTTGGTTCCCAGTACCTACATCAGGCCACTCACAGTCTCCTGCAACTCCAGCTCCAAGAGATCTGACATGCTCTTCTGACCTCTGTGGGCACAGGACTCACTTTTACACACCTACTCAGGGATACACGCGTAAACCACACTTTCTAAAAATAAAATCCTTTTAAAGCCAAGCATAGAGGAGCATACTTATAATCTGGGCAGTGGGAAGGCAAAGATAGGTGACCCCCAGGGCTCACTGCCAACCTAATCTACTTGGCAAGCTCCAAGCCAGTGAGAGACCCTGCCTGTCTCAAAACAAGACGACAGGCACCTGAAGACCAACATCCAAGGGTGACCACTGGTCTCCAGAGACACAGGAATACATGCCCAAAAATCATCAGGCTTGCATTGTCTTGTCAATTAAAAATGCAAGTTAGTTACGGGTACAGGATTCGGGGGGGGGCATGCTTGCTACTTTGATTAAATAAGCAAGGTGGGATAAAACATGCCTGAAATAAAGTATCTTAATCCTTGTATTTAACAGTTGTCAATGTTCAACAAACTGGGTTAAATCATAGTTTCAAGCCACAGCTTTGATGTAAGCATTCATTCTCGTTCACACACACAAAGGAATGGAGACTGGTCTTGTTTTAAGGCATTTCCCTTCCCAGTTTCTGGTGTAAAAATAAATATTTGTCAAAATATGAGTGTCTAAGAATCCCAGGGGAGGTAGGGTACACTCATGTAGAGTTCTCACCTGGCATGCAGGGGGCCCTGGGTTTGAGCTCCAGCAATGCATAACTGGCCTCATGCTACATGGCCTGCAATCCGGCACTCAGGAGATGGAGGCAGGAAGATCAGAAGCTCAGCATCTTCCCCCATCCATGGCGAATTCAAGGACAGCCTGTGCTAAAGAGACCCTGCTTCAATAACGGCATCACTAATGCAAGTAGAAGAGAGGTGGAAGCAGGAAGAGCAAAAACAGTGGAACTGTACCATGGATGTTCCTGCTGATCAGAGATTTTGTCTTAATAGTGAGGCAAAAGGCACTTTGACTCTCCAACTCTAGGGAAAAACTCAGATCTTACTAAGATGGCGAACCAAGCAGTAAGGATGTCTACATTTTCTAGTCTGTCTTTGTAAGACTGTTTATGGATGAGATGTATGTATAAGTGTGTGTGTTTGTGTATCATCTGTGCGAGTGTGCATCTGTACATTGCATGTATATGTGTGCCTATGTTATATGTGACTGTGTCTATGTGTTTGGATATGTGTCTATGTGTGTCTTGGTGTGTATGAATATGTCTGTGTGTCTGTGTG
>JAQHUG010000218.1:2304772-2333238 GCA_028555095.1 Dicrostonyx torquatus
TGAGTTCTAAAAAGGGTAAAGTTTGAGAAGCAAGGCTCTAGCTGGTCCTTGGAAAGACAATTTACAATCTCGGTAAAATAGTTAACGATTGGGATTTTTTTTTTTTTTGGATAGTAATTAACTGTCCTTATGAAGAAAAAGTTAACTCCAGAATTCTGCCAGATGTAAACCTCCGACATGACTGTGGTAAAGTTTAGCTGGACTGGAGATGTCACTTGAGTAAACTCTGCTCTAATCTGAAGACACTGCCAACCATTCAAGGCAGTTCTGTTGGGACACCAGGCCAGGCTTCAGGACACACATACATGTCCCAGGAGCCTCAGAGGAGGGAAGGGAGCTGGAGAGCTCCTGGAGGACCCTTGCCAGGCCTAGGCAGTGTGGGAGTTCCACTGACCAAATCAGGTGAAGAGCAGCTGTGAGTCTATTCACTTCTGAAAGTCTAGACGTTTTCCACTTGAGAATCGGCTGTGTCTGCATCACGTGGAGCTGACTGCATGCCTTTAAATTGCTTCCCCAAGTTTACCAGAGTCCTTTGCTTTCTTCTCCAATCACATCACGTCAAAGCTGCATCTGAAATTCAGTAAGAAAAATGACAATGAAAACAGGCTTGGGGTTGCTCACATTTATTTAAAGTCTCTGCTGATAGTGGACAAATCACAATTCAGAATGCCAGTGAGAAGCCCCATCTTGAAGCCACACTCGAAAGAAGACAAGTTAGATACACGGAGCTAGGGTAGACACTGTCAACATTTTGAAGCGGGGCTGAGACTCCTACCCGCTGCCATTCTCCGGATCTGGCAGATGGGGAGCCAGCGGCGTACATCTCTTTGGAGATGAGGGACAATTTGTTTTCTTTAACATCAAGGGAGAGAGGCCCTGGGGAATAAAAATACATTACCCTATTCCCTCTAGATAGAATAAGGTTGTATTGGCCTCGCAAGACTTTGGCCAGCAAGAGGAGAGCAAGTATGTCTGGTCCAATAACACTGTTCCCAGGATTAGAGCTTGCTGGGCGGGACTGTTCAGGTCAGATGGAATCAGCAAGGGAATGGAGTTCAAATCAGGGCTCCCTTAGGCCTTAGCTTTATGGTTCTCAAATGTTTTTAATTATCTCATGGTAAAAAAATAACCTGTCGTATTCTTATTAAAATTTCATTTACAGGCCAGGTGGTGGTGGCGCACGCCTTTAATCCCAGCACTCGGGAGGCAGAGGCAGACGGATCTCTGTGAGTTCGAGACCAGCCTGGTCTACAAGAGCTAGTTCCAGGACAGGCTCCAAAAGCCACAGAGAAACCCTGTCTCGAAAAACCAAAAAAGAAAAAAAAAATTTCATTTACAAAATCTATAGACCTGAAAGTGGAAATTATCTATGTAAGATTTTAATATTCAATATATTTCTTTTCAATCTTCTACATATACATGAGGTAATTAAAAACATAATTTTTAATAACATATCTTGCTTTTGTACTTGTGTTTTAAAAGGAATCAGAAAGACGCGCTTGTGTATGTGTCTGTGGCTGTGTAAGCACATATGTATGTGGGAGCCTGTGTGTCCCCAGAAGACTGCATTTGGTCCCCAGAGACAGAAACTGATACTGTAATTCACTCACCGTGAGTGCTTTGAACCCGACTTGGATCTTCTGGAGAGCAGCAAGTGTTCTGAACTGGTGAGCCATCTCTCCAGTCCCAAATCTTGGACATGTTCCAAAACTAAAAAAACCTCATACATATTCAAAAAAGTATTTCTTGGTGTCCCATTTAATTCTAAAACTTAGCCATAACAACCTAACTGGTGCATGGCACCCTTGTACTTCCTCTGTCTTAATCTCTCTGCCGTGTTACATTCTGCATGCCTACTGATTACATGTAAAAGAAAAAAAACACTTGCAAAGACTGTGACGTGGTTCTTCTCCCTTGTCTGTGGAGTGCTCTCCTAAGGCTCTTGTGACATCTCAAATGATCCCAACCTCCGTGTATATCACGCTCTCCATGGGGAAAAGATTGAAAATAAAGCAAGCCTGGTGCTTTATGCTTATGACCCTAGCTGTTGGGAGGCTGGTGAATTGTGAGTTTCTAGTCAACCTGAGCTGAGCTATGGTGCCTGTCTAATAAAACAAAAGAAGACATTATTTTAGAATGTAGTCAGGAATTATGCTGGTTTAGTAAAGTGATGGCCACAGGTTCTCCTCCAGGATCTAGGACTTCAAAAGCCCCGGGGAGCTGGCTGGTTTCCAGTGCTGAGTGGGTATTCAGATCAATTAGAGCGCTGTTGGTTACAGCCAATAGTGTGCCACTATTGTACCTGTAGGTTATCATCCTATACTGGTCATCATTGTGGTTCATAGGCATCATAGCTGGGTAGGACCATTGACTGCTTCCTTCCTTTGGAAGCTTGCATGGTGCCTTCGGATGCTAGTCCACAGGGTGTAGGCTTTCAGTTCAGATTCAGCTCGGGGGCCTCTGGGTTCTGGGTCTGAAGGACATGGCATTTTTCAGACTTACCTTCCATCTCTGGGAGACAACCACGGGCAATAGTCTGTTTTGGGAGTCTTCTGGACAACCCTGATCAACAACGTAAAAGGGGCCTTCTCATGCTGGTGCTGCTGTTTTTATTAGATAAGCTATGGCTCTCAAGGGGGAATTGTCAGCCAGACAGGAAGATTTCATGTAAACTACATATGTGTACAAAGTTTCCCATGTGTTATGTATAATTTTAGGTAAATGGATATGATCTCATATGACTTTAAACATCCTTACTGTTATTTTACCACCTCCCTCCTTATTCAGTATTTATCTTCTCCCTCATCAGTTAAAACCCCACCTGTTTTTTTCCCATTTCTCCCTTCACATTACTTGTAGCTTGCTATTCCCCTCCATTGCTCCACTCCCACACCTCAAAGTCCCTTTTTCTCTTTCTGATTTCCATAGTTACTCCAGGTTATATGCACACATCCAAAGGCTTAGAGCGAGGAGCCACAGGTAAGAGAGGGCATGTGGAATCTGTCTTTCTGAGTCTGGTTACCTCCCTCAGTATGATCCTTTTCTCGCGCCATCCAGTTGCACACAAATGTCATAATTTCATTTTTCTTTTTTTTTTCTTCTTTTTTCGAGACCGGGTTTCTCTGTAGTAGCTCTTGTAGACCAGGCTGGTCTCGAACTCACAGAGATCTGCCTGCCTCTGCCTCCCGAGTGCTGGGATTAAAGGTGTGCACCACCACCACCCGGCCAATTTCATTTTTCTTTAACTGGAGTGTTTTATAGTGTAGCTGTCCCACGTCTTCATCATCCATTTCATCAGCTGAGGAACAAGTAGGTTGTTTTCATTCCTAGCTATTGCGAACATAGTGGCAGGGAACATGGCTGAGCAAATGCATCCTTCTGCTCACGGATAAACGTGGTTTAAATGAAAATGGCCCCATGGGCTCAGAGGGAGAGGCACTATTAGGAGGTGTGGCCTTATTATAGGAAGTCACTAGGGGTGGGCTTTGAGGTTTCAGAAGCTGAAGCTAGGCCCTTCCTGCTACCTATGGGTCCAGATGTAGAACTCTCAGCTTCCTCTCCAGCACTGTGTCTGCCTGCATGCTGCTATGTTTCTGGCCATGAGGATAATGGACTAAACCTGTGAACTGTAACCCAGCCCCAGCTAAATACTTTCTGTTATAAGAGTTACTGTAGTCATGGTGTCTCTCCACAGCAATAAAAACCCCAACTAAGACATCACTCCTCATCAGAGAAATTTCTATTGCAACAGAGACAAAAACAGAGAACC
The DNA here is from genome assembly GCA_028555095.1 of Dicrostonyx torquatus. Lineage (NCBI taxonomy): Eukaryota > Metazoa > Chordata > Mammalia > Rodentia > Cricetidae > Dicrostonyx > Dicrostonyx torquatus. Next base: position 2,308,542 of record JAQHUG010000218.1, read on the forward strand.
ACAAGTGACCAAAACTCATTAGTTATCTAATACCACGTGGCCAGCTCTGAGGTTATTTACATAAGATAACACTATACAAACCGAACAGGTTATATTAACGTATTTAAGAATATATGTATGTATGTATGAATGTAACATCAATTAAAGAAAAAAGGTCATGATTTGAGGGAGAACAAGGGAAGATGTATGGGAGGGATTAGAGGTAGGAAAGGGAAGGGGAAATGATGTAATTGTAGTTTCTAATAATAAAAATATTATTATAAAAAAGAAAAAGTGCAAAAAGAAAAAAGAGGCTAAAAAAATCACTAGGCAGAGAAACAACTCCCTGGTAGAGCATGAGCCTAGCATAAGCAAGGCTCTGGGTTTAGTGCCCAAGATCATGTCAATAATTAAAATGAAAATTACAATGTATTTTTTTTTCATTTTTCTGAAAGAGAATCTCACTGGAGCACAGGCAGGCCTTAAACTCAAAGCAATCCTCCAGCCTCTGTGCCCTCACCATTAGGATTATAGGGGTGAGGTACTACAACCAAGTCAGCACTGTAGCTGAGTAAGTCTGCAGGCGTCACCCACTCTTGCACCCCGGACCACTGCTAGGTAAACAGGTGACCTGAGCAGAAGTGCGGTAGGTGCCACAGCTATGTAACAGCTGATGTGCTACTCAGAGACAAAGCAGAGTTTAGACACAGGAGTCAAAGACAAGGTTCACGTCCTGGCTGGAATGAGGCAGGACACTGATGTCATCACAAACACAGAACAGCAGATCTTTACAATCATGAATTGCCAACTTCTAGAATTTTGCATTTAATATTTTTAGTTATTTTAGAAAACAAACTCCACTGAAAACAAAGCACAAGTAAGGGAGAGCAACTGTATCCAGTCTTACAAATATGCTGATCTACGGAGTGGTCTCTTTCCATGCTGAAAGAAAGCCTCCCATTAGCTCTTGCTTAGATTGTGACAAAATACTGAGAAACAGTTGGTGGTGGTGGAGCACACCTCCTAGCACTTGGGAGGCAGAGGCAGGTGGATCTCTGATCTCTGTGAGTTCGAGGTCAGCCTGGTCTACAGAACAAGTTCCAGGACAGGTTCCAAAGATAAAAAAGAGAAACCAGAAGAAAAAAAAATACTCAAGAAACAACTTAAATGTAGGTAGGGTTTATTTTAGCTGATGTTCCAGAGGCTCCCTTCTGTAGTTGGCTTGCTCCATGCGTTCAGGCCTGTTATAAGGCAGATGTGATGACATGGAGGAAGGAGCAAGGTGATCAGTCAACCTCATGGCAGATGGGAGACTTTGTCGAGGGACTCAAGACAAGCCCTTGAAAGGCATGGCCCAGGTGACCTGCTATTGTATGAGGCCACTTGTTTTTTCCAGGCTGCTCAGCCCCGAAATAACCACACGGAAACTGTATTAATTAAATCACTGCTTGGCCCATTAGCTCTAGCTTCTTACTGGATAGCTCTTACATCCTAATTTAACCCATTTCTATTAATCTGTGTATCGCCTCGTGGCTGTGGCCTCTCCTTGACTCGCCTTCTTTCTCCCAGCATTTAATTTGGTTTCCCCCACCTAGCTCTATTCTACCCTATCACAGGCCAAAGAAGTTTCTTTATTCATTAACCAAAAAAAAAGAACACATAGACAGAAGAACTTCCCACATCAACCTGCTCCCCCAACTGGACCCACCTCCTAACAGCCATTTAGTTCCCAGGATCTAATCAGCATTCAGTCACATCAGCTGGGGGCCAAGCCTTCAATACAGAAGTTTTGGGGGTTGGGGACATTTTATATCCAAACTGTGGTATCCATGCTTCTAGAAGTGGAAAGACTAGGTCAAGGGTCATGCCTTTTTTAAAAGTCCTTCATATCTGCTAAATTATCCTCTAGACAGATGGTGACTTGCACACCCATCACAATGTTGGTGTGTCTTCATTCATACAGTTCTGTCATGTGAAAATTAGTATGAACTCACTTAAACAATTTGAGAGGCACACTTTTATACCTTTAGATGACCATTATGCAGGGTCCCCTTCTTGTGCAGTCCTTCATAGCATGTGTCTTTTTCCTCTCCTACCCTCTAGAACCAACCATCAAGCATGAGATACTATTCCATTTTGGTCAGAGTTTCTAGTACCTTGAGCTCCAGAAAGCCAGCTCTCGAGAACCTTACATTCTGGTGAACAAGAGTAAGCCAGGAAGTGCTACAGCCAGAAACGAAGCAGGGAGAAGATGAAGAAGGTGGGACAGGGAGAGAGAGGGCTTGCTGCTTGGTTTCATCAATGAGGCAGCAGCGGAACAAACATTTGGCACCATGCGGTGGGCACTACAGGTGTGAGAAGACCAAGAGCAAGTGAGCCGAGGGAATGCTTAGACAATCTGAGAAGCAGTGAAAAGTAGGAAGGAGGCCAATCTCTGAAGGATATTTTTGTTTTGTTTTTATGTATTTTTTTTTCCTGCTGGGGGTTGGGTATCACTATTCTAGTGTGTTTTCTCAAAATGAGTAAGAACTGTTAAATTTACCAAAATCCAGGAATTTGGTCAAGATCATCACACTTGCTTAGGAAGTATAAGTGAATCCAGAAAATCAAACAAATGTCAAGTCTTCGTAGGAGCTGCTCGGGATGTTTCTAAGTGGGCTCAGATTAGGATTCTAGCATCTTCTGTATTAGAGCTAGCCTGGCCATCGCTGGTCTGCGGCATGGCCTTAGTGGCCCCAAGAAAGCCAAGGCCCCAGCCACATGCTGCCCTGGTTCTTATGTGAGGGGATGACCAGCATGCAATACCCACCACCCTAGACTATTAGGAAGGAGTCATCATATGTAGTTAGCAACACTATAATCACCTTCCTCCTAAAAGGGTCCAACTGGCACCTGTCCATCACAGCTCTTCAGTAAATTTCTGATATAGGTTCTTAATGAACACAGAAACTAGGCCAGTGAGATGTCTCAGCAGGTAAAAACATAGCCATGCAAACACGACAACAACACAAATTCAATCCCTAGAAGGCACATAAGAAGCCAAACATGGCCAGCAGTGGTGGTGCACTGCCTTTAATCCCAGCCCTCTGGAGGCAGAGGCAGGTGGATCAGAGAGTTCAAGGTCAGCCTGGTCTCTAGAGCGAGTTCCAGCACAGCCAGAGCTGCACAGAGAAACCCTGCCTCAAAAAAAAAAAAAAAAAAAACAAAATCCAAACATGGTGGCATGCATCTGTGATGCTAGCGTTTCTCTAGCAAGACTGGAGTTGGAGACAGAACTGCCCAGAAACTCACAGGTCAGCCAGAAGTACACAGCACAGCATCAGAAACAAGGCAGACCCTCCCTGCCAACAAGAGGAAAAGCTGTCCTCTGCCCACCATGTGTGTGCCATAGCATCGCCCCCCACCACCTCCACCCCCACAAAATAAATGACAGAAATGATTTCATTCTATGTGCATGGATGATTTGCCTGCATATATGTCTGTACACAAGGTGCATGAAATGCCTAGAGGCCAGAGGAGGGCATCGGATCCCCTGGGAGTTAGAGAAGGTTGCAGGCTGCCATGTGGTTGCTGGGAATTAAGCCTGGGTCCTTTGGAAGTACAGCTAGTGTTCTTAACCACTAAGCCAGCTCTCCAGTCCCCTGAGTTAATATTAAAAAAGGAAATGTGGTAAGAAAATTAGATGCATTCAAATGAGTCCTTGCCTCTTCAAACGTTTGCATTGGTAAGACTACCCAAGCCTTTAAGCTCTACAGACCTCAGCTGATCCATCAGAGTTTCAGGAGCGGCTGAGAGTCCATTTCTTTCAAATAGGATTTATCGAAGCACATGACAGGCGCTCACTGCAGAGTAGCATGCCATCACAGTGAGAGCTCCTCCTGACACAGACATAATTTACACAATATTCAAGGGTTCATTTCTTGTAGACCCGAAACTCCTTTTGCATTAACTGGGCACATCTGCCTCGACTCTCACCTGTGAAAGCTTTTGGTGACGTCTGCATACTCACCGAGTGCTTAGGTGGACACTGAGGAAACTCACACGAACCTTCAGAATTACATCATTCCCAGGCTGGCCAGGAAGTGTTGAGGGCTCAAGAACGTATTTTAGGGTCGGTTTGTTCTGGAATGTTTATCATGATTATGAACAAAAGATGGGAGTTCAAAAGCTTCATTTCAAAAATGACAAATTTACTTGTACAAAATAACACTAGTTGGTATCCTTAAATGGCCCACAAGCTAATTATTTATAGCAATACAATTTTGTCAGAGCCAAGCTGGACCATGGGGATGGCTCTGTGGTGAAGTGCTTGCTTGCCTTGCAAGTGTGGGGAGGACCTGCGTTTTGATTCCCAGTGCCTCAGAAAAGCTGGGCAGGCCCCATGAACACCTGTAATCCCAACACTCCAGACCCCGGGATAGGCTGCCAAGCCAGACTAGCTACAACTGGTGAGCTCTGGGTTCAGTAAGAAGGAAACAGAAGACAACATGATTTTCAGCCCCCCCCCCACAATTTGTATGTGGACCTGCACATATAAACTTGCACAGTACACATACTAACACATGGGGGGGGGCGAGCATAGTGGTGTGAATGAGAATAGTCCCTATAGGCTCATCATATATTTGCACACTTAGCCCTTTGAAGGTGTGAGTCAGGCGGTGGTGGCGCACGCCTTTAATCCCAGCACTGGGAGGCAGAGGCAGGCGGATCTCTGTGAGTTCGAGACCAGCCTGGTCTACAAGAGCTAGTTCCAGGACAGGCTCCAAAGCCACAGAGAAACCCTATCTTAAAAAAAATAAATAAATAAATAAAAAAGATTTGAAGGTGTGGCTTTGTTGGAGGAAGTGTGTCACTGGGGGGTGGGGTGGGCTTTGAAGTTTCAAAAATCCATACCAAGCCCAGTGGATCTTGATGTAAAGTTCTCAGCTAACTGCTCATGCACTGCATGGGCGAGCGTGGCAGCACTCTGAAACCGCAAGCAAGCCCACAATTCCTTTCTTGTACACTAGTTGTCTTGGTCATGGTGTTGCGTCCCAGGTAGACACCCTAAGACAGAAAGCTACCATTCCTTCCTCTGCCTCTAAAAGCAGCTTAGCTTCTATTCTGTTGTGCAAATAGTAAAGACATTCGGATTACCACACTGCAAGGATCTGCCAGGCACAAGAGAAGTGTCCTATACCTACCCGCCCTGTGCAACACAGTGGCCGGTAATCACACTGGCTACAGAGCACGGAAAATGTGACCAGTGCAACTGAGGACTGAACCTTTAGCTGGACTTCCTCTAACCAGAGCTCTGCTGTTAGTAGTCAGCATATGGTGAACATAGCACATCCTCCTAGAAATGTAGTAACTCTCAGTTAACACAAAACAGGCAGTTGGTTGAGCGCTTTTTATTCGTAAATTCTAGTTTTTCTTTAAGATTTCTTTTTCATGTTTGAGTGCCTGCATGTATGTATATGAACCACTTGTGTGCATGGTGCACTCGGAGGCCAGAAGGGGGCGCCAGATCTCCAGGAACTGGAGTTACAGATGCTTGTGAGCAACTTGATGTAGGAGCTGGGGAGCAGCAGGCTCGTAAGAAACTGAGACAGCGCTGCAATCTTGCTGAGTACCTTTTAAGCAGAAGAGCTTCACTAGTATACAGAACTTTTACAACCCTTGTAGACCAAGGGAAAGACAGAGTAAATCCATATTGGAGTATACACAGGCCACATTAAATGTGTAAGATGTCAGTTGTTCCCGAATGAAGAAAGTACTTGGGCTGGGAGGACATTCCCTATAAATGCCGGAACAATTTCAATCATGAATATTTTATCTATTAAAATACAATTTTATAATAATCTGAAAAATTGGGAGGATATAAATACAGCTCAGTCTAAGGAAACATTTTTAAATTGATGCTTACTTCCACACTTTCTCTAGATTTTTTTTCCCCTATGGCTCAATGACACTAGAATTAATTATAATACTATCTTCTGTTCCTGTAGCTTGAATTCTAATTGGTCTTAATAATAAAAACCTGAAGTCAGATGTAAATGCTGAAAAATCAGACAAGGAGCCAGCCACTAGAGAGACCTTTCACCTCTATGGAATCCTCAGACCAAAATGGGTAAGATCCTGTTTCCACGAATCCTCAGACCCAATGTCCCAAGCTCCTGTCTCTTCTCCCTTATATTCATCTCTCCACCCAGCCCTATCACTCCTGTCTTCTCCTTAGTGCTGGGATCAAAGGTGTGAGCTCTGTTTCTCTTTTAGACAGATTCAGTCTTGTGTAGCCCAGGTTGGCCTTGAACTCACAGAGATACAGCTACTTCTGTCTCTCAAGTGCTGGGATTAAAGGTGTGTGCCACCACTGCCTGGTCTTCATGGCTAACTAGTGTGGCTAGCTCCACACTCTGATCTTCAGGCAAGCTTTATTTGTTACAGCATAAACAAAATCTCGCCACATGAGCCGGGCGGTGGTGGCGCACGCCTTTTAATCCCAGCACTCGGGAGGCAGAGGCAGGCGGATCTCTGTGAGTTTGAGACCAGCCTGGTCTACAAGAGCTAGTTCCAGGACAGGCTCCAAAGCTACAGAGAAACCCTGTCTTGAAAAAAAAAAAATCTCTCCACATGTTCCCCTAAATAAGACTTTAAAATCTTGGGAGTGGTCAGCAGGATGGCTCAGCAAGTTTGCCTGATGACCTAAGTTTGATCCCCAGAACCCATGTTGGCAGTACAGAACTGATTCCACAAAGCCGCTTCTTACCTCCTGACACATACATACACCACACACAAATAATAATAATAGTAATGCAAACCTCAGAATGACAGTGTACACTGTCCTGCCCCATCCTACCTCACCACCCCCATCACAAACTTCCCAGAAACAGCTAAATTCTTATTCCCATGCTTTGAGAACCACACAATCAGAGTTCACATCCCAATTCTACGCGTTACCAGCCAAGTGGTCACAAACTATGACTGTATCTGTTTCATCACCTGCAAACCCGCCAACATCAGTCTACTTTGCCGGCTCTTTGTGAGTACTAACTACACATGCACACCTAAACTTGTACCTGGCGTGAAGAGCTGTGTCGCTATCACAACACGGATGCGTGTCACCTTTACGTTTACCTTAGAGCCTTATGAAACCCTTCCAGGCACACATTCTGTATTTTCCTCCAAAATTCTAAACTATAATGCTCCTATTTTCAATAGGTTTTTAATTTGAAGAGATAACTACACCCTCTCAAAATACCAACGCTACTGAGTAATTAGCTTAGTTGTTCATGAGAAAGAATGTAGAGCTGGCATCCCTTCGGGATGGTCTAAGATCCACCCTGCACGCTGCAGAGGCTGGCTCCAGACAGGAGCAGCTTCAGCTCTGGTCAAATGCGGGCTACAAAGCATGAGCTCTGGGTTCAGTCCCCATTACCACACCCTACAACTGTCCAGCTAAACTGGTGGGTGACCCAGCTTTAACGAAATTACAACAGCACATAACTAAGAGACAGAAGCTTCTGGGTTTTCTAGCAAACACAAGGTATCCTCACCATATGCTAATAATTATTACTGAATTCTGTAAAACCAAGAAAACATTTATTATAACAAGGACAATGAATGACAAATTCTGTCAGAAGGTGTGACCATGGTTTTCAGAGTAAAATGTGACATTCTACAGTTTAGCTCTTTAGCATATAAGATAAAGTGCATACATATTCAAAAAAACATTAATTTACTAGGGGGAAAAATCCCAAAGTAAGAGGTGAGCTGCTCACTTCCGTATCACACTAAGAAAAAAGATATCCTGAGGGGCCAGGACCATCTTATCTGTCAGTCAAGTCAGACAGAGGACACACAATGTAAGAGCAATGAAAATTGCCTTTCCCCATAAAACAAGTCTCGGGAGGCAAACTAGAAACTACAGCTATAAAGGAGCCAGACCAATCTTCAATATATATAATTTCTATCTCAGGCAGGATGGGAGATTCTGGGGCAGCCAGCTCTGAACGGACACTCTACCTTCAATTCTTCACCTCACTGACTTCTGACAGTTTGGCGAACTGGGGGTCATCACATTTTAGAGACATGTCACCAAGGCTTTACAGACGTGATCTAAGATGATTTAAACTCCAAATGCCTGTGCCATTCTCTGTGGCTTTTCTGTCAGTCTTTCTGTAGATGGCATAATTTGAGCAGAGGATAAGTATCCTCCAGCTACGAGCTAATTAAAATGGCACCGAAAAGCTGTGCACCCCAAACTCAAACCTTACCTTCTGTTCTCTCGATGACTTAGGGGATGGTTACGGTTGGGCACTGGATGATCAGGATTAAGTTTCTTTTGTGTAATTATGGAAATCTTCCAGTGTGACTCTAATGCAGGCGCTCCTCAGCACACATTCAGGAAGCCACTCTTCGGCAGTGGATACCACCGGCCGCCAAGCTGTTCCACTTAAAACAATGTTTCCTGGACTGCCAAGATGGCCCACAAACCACCCCTGGAAGCCATGTAAAAATGTGGTGTGGTGGCTCAAGTCTGTAATCCCAACCTGTACTGAGCTATGGGTGGCGCATGGGGCACCGGGCAGAGATGAGAGCAGCTCTGCTTCCAACGCAGGTGGAAGCAGAGGAACCCATGCGCCTGCCCGTATGCACACTATAAACTGTAATTAAAGCCAGGAAGTTTGTGCCTCTTTCTTTAAAACTAAGATCCAGTTTCTCCAAATTCCCATGTTTTCCCTCTAATTAAATATTTCTCTAAGCCTTGCTTTGGTGCATAGTATTTAATAGATGTGTGTCCCAGGTCATCTAGCTTAGCAGCAAGTGTTTTTACCTAAGCCATCTTACTGGCCCTGGTTTTAAAATAAATAGAAATCATACATTTTCTGGTTTCACATACACTTACAGATATGTCAGATTTATAAAAACAAACTTTAAAATACTAGAACTAGAAAGACATATTTGCAAATTATCATTTAGGGTTATATCCTTAACCTGAATCAGATTTAAAAATTCAAAGAAATATGAGAACTGGTTTTTCTGTATAGGCATGTACATATATGTACTTATTCATATGAGGACAATGCATGCATATGTATGGGGAAGGACCAAAGGACAGTCTTGCTCCTTGCGGTCCGCCGTGTTTGAGACGGTCTCTTTGTTGCTCCCCTCTGACCTCTGTGAGCATCAGGCTAGCACGCCCTCTACTCTCCTGTGCCTGCCTCCACCCCACAGGAGCACGGGGACGGCAGAGCCGGGATGCCACAGGTTCTGGAGAATTCAGTACAGGCCTGTGTGTGCCACAGCAGGCACTGCTTCAGGCTCAAAAACTACGCGACTTGGGATAACTTCTAGATGTCTGTAAAGGGATTAATTACTGCTGCCCAATTATGTGAATTTTCCTAAGAGGAAACTGGACACAGCTCAGCACTTTCCCACGGAGCAGTGGCATGGGAAGGTGAGAGGCAAGTGTGCAATGCAGGGAAGAAACTGAAACCACAGGAGAGTCGTGACCGGAGAAGACGGTTAAGGAAGAAGGCTCTGGAACTGGGAGAGCAGAGAAGCACGCTATCTGACTGTTATGGGCCGTGGATCAAGTCCAGGCTTTGTACATACTGGGCAAATACTCTACTAGTGAGCTCCACCCCACAACAACCATTTTATTTCTTAAAAAATTAATTACATATATTTGGGGAGGGGGCACACCACGGCACACATAGAGTGGTCAATTCTCACCATCCAGATGCGGGTCCTGGAGATCAAACCCGGGTTGGCAGGTTTGGTGGCAAGTACTCTTACCCAATGAGCTATCCCGCTGCTGGCCCCAGTTTTATATCTTCAGAGAGACTAGGCTATATGCAGTGAGTTCCAGGCTGGCCTGACCTCCATAGAAAGAACTCAGCAACAAAACACAAAGGGTAATAAGCATGCTCCCTATGGTTACACAAAGTACTGCATAAATCCTCACAACTTCCTACCAACTGTCATTTCTGGATCAAAAACCAGTCTAACATATCCTTTAAGCAGAGGTTTATTTTTTGTTTCCACATTACAGTTTGCTGTAATTCACAAACCTCCATCTTAGAAAGTCTGGAGACACTGAAATCCACCCAGCGCTCTCGCCCAGAGAGCAACCACTGCTCGTATGAAGGACGCTCGCTGCTCGCACAATCTCTGAGCTGCCTGAGCGGTGACAGCTGCAGCTTCTCACTGAGTCTTCAGTTACTTAAATTGAACATTTCTTCCCCTGCTACCGTCCAGTCACCAGCGAGCTGTCTGCTTACACAATGTGTTACAGCCAACCAGCTCTGCTCAATGCCCGACAATGTTCAGGACATCAGACGCACAGCTGGGCCATAGCACACAAAACCGCCACACACGAGTTTCAGTGTAAGAGATTTACTTCTCCCTCAAAGCAAAAAGTATCCCATAGTTCAGATTTACATAAGTAGTGCCTTCTTTTAAATAAATTAAAAACAAAATGCTATCCTGCCTGTAAAATTATAAATACTTCTAGTCCATTTTACAGAAAGTTAAGACATTTACAAATGCATCATTTCCCAGCAAATAAACACTATGGCACTGAAGCCAGTTTACAAAAAGAGTCATACATCTAGGATTATGTCTTTAACATTACAAAAATTAAGCCAAATAAAGAAAAAAAGGAGAAAGAAGAAAATTTACAAACTGGCAACTACTATGATCCAGAAGATGCAGAAATGTCTCCCCTCCATCTAGGACTGTGCCATTTCTGGAATGAACATCTGTAGATAACAAAGTTAGAAGAGTGTGCCTCTCAGTGTTCAGGTCGAAACACAAAGTATACAGAAATACTTTCCCAACTGGGCAGGAAAGACAGACCTCAAAACACAGTGACTGTTTGAAAACCACACAACAAGGTTTAGCCAGAGTATTCAAGATTAGAAGACTTCGACGGACTAAAATCTTCAGAGGTAACCGAAGTTACAAGTCCACAGGGAACACTTCTTTTATCATGTTAAGAAAGGAAACATGATTCACGGTTCAATACAGACTGGCTAAAGTGAGAACTGTGGGTGATCTAAGCAGCCAATGTCCCTACAGAAGCATGAAGACATGATTAGAAGAAAGGAGTTTTAGTTCTGCGGCCTCTTCCATTGCTCAGCGCATGAAATACCCCATCCATCTTAAGAAGCACGGCTTCTGGACGGCACCGATCCCCTTCAGTGGGGAGGAAGATGTCTCTGTGTCCCAAGTGACTCATTCATCAGACCTATAGGATCTCTAGGTCTACATGCCGAACTTCAGGATTTCGTTTCTGTAAAGAAAAAGACTCCACATTATTCACAGCAACACCCATTTTTTAAAAATTCTTTCTGATCACTAGAGCAACTAAAAACATTTACTATCCTCGCAAATGGAGTCTATGCATAAGAAACCATCAATGTCCTTACCCAACACACACACACAATTAAAATGTAATTGCTAGGGAAGCACCACAGCTTCACAATGGCAACTGTAATTATACAAACGTTCACTGGAATGTACAGACTGTAGGTCAGCACAAGTGCTTGCTTGAGTGATTTACATTAATTTAACTATGTGATTTTTTTTTTTTGGTTGTCGTTGTTGGGATTTTGTTTGTTTGTTTGTTTTTGGTTTTTTTAGACAGGGTTTCTCTGTAGCTTTGGAGCCTGTCCTGGAACTAGCTCTTGTAGACCAAGCTGGTCTCGAACTCACAGAGATCCGCCTGTCTCTGCCTCCCAAGTGCTGAGATTAAAGGCGTGCGCCACCACCACCCGGCATTGTTTGTTTGTTTGAGACAGGGTCTCTCTACATAGTTCTGGCTCTCCTGGAACTTAAGATGTTGAAGAAGCTGGCCTTAAACTTACAGAGATCTGCCTTCCTCTTCTGGGAATAAAGGCATATGCCACAATGACCAATTATTTGAAAGTTCTTTACAATGAAGTGATTAAAATACACACACACACACACACACACACACACACACACACACGTGCGGCTTTCTCTGACTATGAGGCTAGACTCAGATTAGCAGACAAGGAGAATAATACCTCATGTTCTTTAATCAAAACTATCAAAATGCATCACGAACAGAATGCAGAGACAGATAAGGAAATCTAACTATCTTCTATTAAGACAGCTACTGGCTTCTAATCCTTTCCACTCAAGCATTTTTGCAAAAAGGCGAAATAACTGGAGAGATGGCTCAGTAAATAAGAACACTTATTGCTCTTACAGAGGACCCAGGTTCAGTTCCAAGAAGCCTCAAAGTACTTCACAACTGTCTGTAACCAAGTTCCAGAGGATCTGATGCCCTCTTCTGGCCTCTGCAGACACTTTACATGTATGGTACATACACAGACACACATGTAGGCAAAACACGCATACATATAAAGTAAAAATAAATAAGCCTTTTTAAAAAACATATGGCGCAATACTACTAGTAACAACGCTAATAAAGTACAATCGCCTCCAATTAGACAGAAAGCAAGCACAGGCTAAGGCAAGGGCATGGTCAGTACTATATCCCAGTTTTTCTACTTTCTGACTAACGTCTCAAGTTTTCCTTTTATTTTTCTCTAGAATTTTTTGAAATGTTTTCTATTTAAAGACAAAATACCTTTTACTATCTTAAATGCAAGCTAGGAAGACAAGTGATAAAAATACTGAATTTGGAGTTGAACAAGAGGTTCAAACCATTATTCTCTACGTCATTGGTTGAGCTGGTTAATGTCATTAACCTATCAAATCCTGCCTGCAAATTACTTTATGGAAAAAATAGAGTACACACACACATGTGACACACTTTGCATGGTATCTACAAAGAATAAGGACTCCCAAAGCAGCCGTTGTTATCAGAAGATAATTATTGACAACTCTATCTTACTTTCAGCTCCTTCTCAAGCCTGTCCACTTCAGCTCCTAGAGTGTCAATAATGTTTTCTCCGTGTTTAAGCATAAAGGCCTCTAATTGTTCAGGAGTTTTTACTTCTTGAATTTCCTATAAAGAAAATGAAAGCAGAAAAACAGAATTTTAAAATGAGAGTGGTATATGTATAATTTGTAGCACCACTAAGTTTAATGAAAAATAAAACCTTTAGGCCAAGGCAATGAATCCCTTGTTTCTAAACAACTCAGAAAGAATGCAGGCAAAGGCAAAGACTTCCCCAAGTACGACCAGGACAATGGCCTTCCGGAATAATAAAAGTAGCTAACCTTTACTTCAGTATGGCAAGTAAACAATTCAAAATAGATTAAGTCACAATATATTTAGAATAAAATATAAATAAAGTAATAAAAGAAAGACTTTTAACACGTGATAAACAACACAGAAGACCTTGAATAGTCCTAGGGGATCCCAGCTCTAGAGGTAAAAATTGGGGATAGAGAACTCAAGGCCTCTGGGTGTGGTGGGGCCACATGATCTCTCTGAGTTGCAGGCTACCTGGCCTACATAGTTAGTTCCGGGTCAGCCCCAGCCCTGCATGGTGAGAATCTGTCCTTTAAAAAAAATAAAAAGATGCAATAGAACCTTTGCTATCCTGAATGTGGGAGAGAAATGAGTACACTCTGGAAGTTAACCTGGAGCTATCTATGGGAGTTAAAGCATGTGTAGTCTTTGGTACACATTGGTGGCCTTCATCTACCTTAAATTTAGCTGTCCACACCTACCCTAAGAAAACTTACACACAGGACCTAGGGCACACGTATGAAATGCCACCAGGCATCACCTCTTTTTCTTTCTTTCTGAGACAGAATCTATATAGCTCAGGATGCTCAAAATCATGATCCTCTTGTCTCAGCTTTCTCAGTGCTGGGATTATAGTTTTGTGTTACCATACCTAGTTTGTAGCATTGTTTGTTTTTAAAGATTTATTTATTTATTATGTATACAGTATTCTGTCTGTGAATGTCTACAGGTCAGAAGAGGGCACCAGACCTCATTACAGATGGTTGTGAGCCACCATGTGGTTGCTGGGAATTGAACTCAGGACCTTTGGAAGAGCAGCCAGTGCTCTTAACCTCTGAGTCATCTCTCCAGCCCCCGCATTGTTTCTGTTTAACATGGAAAACAGTATTTTCAGATCGGGGGCATCCAACATATACTGTGTTTGTCTAAGGTCTTGGAAGAAGTCGTTACAAAAACAGTTTAAGCCTATTTTTTTGCTAGATCTCATTCTCATCCCCAGAGCTAACTAGTACGCTGAATATGAAAATCAAGCTCTTCTGAAGTCTACCACTCTGTGAACACTGACATGACACTAAAAAACCACTCGGGCAGGGATGCAGCTCGGTTGGTGCTTGTCCGCATGAAGCCCTGGGCTCAGTCCTCAGCATACATAAACTAGGCATGGTGGCAGAGGCCTGAAATCCTAGCGCTAGGAAGGAGGAGCAAGAGGTACAGAATTCTGTTCAGTTATTCGGAGGTACACAGTGAGTTCAAGGCCAGCCTAGGCTACACCAGTCCACGGCTCAAACAAACAAAATGACAACAAAGCTAAACACCAGGCCTTTTGATATTTGGATTAAGAACTCAATGTGTACAACTACTAAAAAACAATTAAATGGCAGACATTCAGTTATACTGTATAGTATTTTCTATCTAGGATATTCAACCTATATAGCAGGTGTTAAGATCTGACAAACAAAGGAGTAATATTTGTTCTGATCACTGCTGGCTTCACAAATTGTCTCCTAAATTACAGCATTACCCTTTATCTTTGAGGTTTTATTCCAACAGTCCAGAGATCTTAACCATCTTATGTTTTTTTCATATACAAAAACCATACCAATGATAAAGTTGAATCAATTAATTAGGCATAGTAGATTAACAATAATAATAAAATACAACTGTAACAATATACAAGTCAAATGAATACATCTCTCCTCTCCTGCACCAGCTCAGCTTGAGTGGCACACACAGATTGGCTATGCTAAGGGAAGGAACATTCATGTCCTAGGAACCAACTACTCAGAAACACAATTTAAAGTTTACGCTTACTTCTGGAATTTTCTACTCACCAGTTTTGGATCTGGTATCTTAATCCACAGAAAATGAAACAGTAAAGTGGGCAGGTATGCTATTGCGTTCTTAATAAAAAGCATAGATCTAGAGTCAAGATCAGCTTCATGTGACTTCCTGGCTCTGAAACCTTAAGTTTGCCTGTTAGTTCATCACCATACAGGGTTATTGAGAGTAGATTACATGAAACATGGAACAAGTATTAACAACTGAATTTTACATTTGTTCTGACTCACTATAAATAAAAAGTTCTCTATCAGACTTGGGAACTAAGAAGTTCACAGTTGAAGTGACTCTAAGACAAAAAGTGACTTTAAAATGTGGGCTGCAGAAGAAGACGATAACTACAGAAACTTACTTGCATCATGCGGTCAAAATCCTGCTTTTCCAAGTATGATCGTGTAACAACTCGTCCATCAAAATCAACTTCTGCCTTAAATCTGACTTTTCCTAAGCCCAGATCTGTGGCTTTAACATCATGGATTGCCCTGTGATAAATAGCAATACGGGTAAGTCTGAGTGTAACCCATCTCTATTCTCATGGCAGAGAATTCGGCTTCCCCAGTGACACTGCAGACCACTTACCACCAAGCTTACCACTTTCTAGTTTGGTTTCTGTGCATAATGCCATACAAAAGAATAAGCATAATAAATACTGTTTTATAATAATTTACATACATGAGTTATAAAGTTTGTATATTAAAAAATTACTAATTCTAAAGCGCTTTTCCAAAATAGTATCAAGTTAATCTTATAAACTGTCCCATGGTCTATCCACTTAACAATTTCTCAACATTTATAAAAATAAAATTTTTGTTGATAACAGTATCTTTGAGTATGCAAACCTTCCTTATCCCTCCCTCCATCCCTCCCTCGCTTCTCTGTGGTCATGAGGTTCAAACAGCCAGTGCACAGCAGAGCAAGCGAGCACCGCTACAGGTGTACGTGGCTCGTGTGCTGGCTGGCACGCAGGGTCTCTCACAGTCTTGTAAGTACTGTTAGAATGGGCTGAATAAAACTAATGCACAGGACCGATGAGGGCAATAATGAGCACGTGCTCAAGTTCAATGCGGCACAGACAGGAAGGCAGTCGTTGAATGAATGGCTCCAATTAAGACAAGTCATTGGGTGGCATCTATATCTACAGAAGGTGATTTTCTCAGGCCATCCAGCTAGTGCCCTGGCTCACCAGGGCTCCGTGCCTCCAGGACTCTACTGCACAGTTCTGCCTCCTTTCTGGAAGGGAATGCAGATGAAGCATCAACTGCCTGCTTCCCTCCAACCTTAGCCCCCAAGGAGCAAATCTCCCCTAGGGAACTGTTGAGAAAGTCTCTACCTGTTATCAGTCCAATCTGCTTTCTTTACATAAGAAATAATACCTAAGAAATACACATTATTTACATAATACATAGGAAATAAAGCTTGCATCCTGAAAACACAGAGTTGTACTAGAATGCCCCCTTAAGAAAGACTCTACATTACAACCCTAGATTCTAATTTCTGAGTGATCTTGAATTGACTGAGTCCACGATTCCTAATCCACACAGAAGCTTTATTAACTCCCTGGGATGACATGAGAACAAATGACTCAATGGCTCCAAAGCTACAGACACTCAAGTTAAAATAAAATCTGTCGAGACTGGCAAGATATTATCTTATTTTTTCATTTGTTTGCATTCTGTCCTCACACAGCGCTGTGATGTGTCTTTCTTTGTTTACTACTTAGAGAATGGCTAATGCTATTCTGATGTGGTTCCTTATGTCCTTGGAGCTAACTGCAGAGAGAAAGCCCTTTGTGTCAAGCAGCCTCTAAGATCTTCCTGCTGATCAGTGCCTCCTCTATCCTGTGTGATCCCCTCTCCTCAAATGCAACCCACTTCCAGTCAAGATAAGAGAGCAAAGTGGTGAAATGTCATTTCCCTTAACAGGCAGGTTGTCTGTCACTATTTTCTTGTTCACATTCTATGAGTGCCCATCAGCTTACACATTTTGACTAAGCACACTGCCATCATGTGGCAATGAATCTAGTCTTGGCAACATCAAAAAGCTTGCAATCAGCTCCTTTCCTAGGACACAAGTCAATCAAGTAGCATACAGTCTGTGAGAAAGACTGAAGCAGGAGAGCCACACATGCGGGGCCTGAATCCCCGACTACAGACACTATCAGCACATTGCCTAAACCACTAAGCTTTGGACTAGATGTCATACTACAATAGGTAACTAATACAGTGTTTAAAAAAAGAAAAAGAAAGAAACTGCATGAATTTCGATTACTAATACTGATAGTTTCCAATGATATAATCCACATATCTTCGTTCTTGGAGACAACTCAAATTTGCTTGAGTTCTTTTACCAGCTTTTAATTAGAATAGTGCAAAATTGCACCAAAATAAACAAAAATGGACAGAAATAAAGTAGAAACAGGAAAGTCAATAACAGTTGAAGACTAATACCTTCCTTCCAGACAAAGGCGAGATATTTTCATTTTGTATGAAATCAGTAGGAAGACTGAAAGTTTTGAAGGCAATAGATAAACCAGTTAACACTACTAACATCTACGAAAAACTCCCTGCCTAGCAGAGTATTTCAAGTGCACAAAGAATACCCACACAGACAGAATCTATGCCAGGCAAGGAGCCAAACTTCAGTAGACTTAAAAGGACACAAAAACATGAAGTATATGCTCTGACAACTATGTGGTAGGAACGAATTCATTAGAAAGAAATTTGAGAAAGCTGCAAATATTTAGAAATTGAAATGCCCCTAAATACACCCCCCAAAACAGAAATCAGTATGTTGGAGAGACAACTGTACTCCCAAGCCGACTACAGTATGAAGATATGGAATCAACCTAGGAATTTGCTACCTAAAGACAACAGGAAAGAGCAAACTAAACGTAAGGCAACCAGAAGGAAGGGAATAACGATTAAAGAAATGAATGAAAAGGGAGATGGGCAAACAAAGTCAATTAAACCAAAATCTAGTTTGAAAGCCAAATTGACAAATATTTATTATTTTTAAATAGTGGCGGCAGGGGGAGGGTAGAGACTTAAGCTACTAAGATCAGAAACAAAAGGTGTGGCATTATAAACCTTAAGGGAAAACATTTCAAAGGAATCCTAACAAAACCCCACATATTATACATGAAAAAGAAAGGTTTCTAAAAAAACAGAAACTTCTAAAGTAGCCCAGTAAGAAAATCACCTGAAGTCACTTGCCCCGGAGATTCAAGGCCCAAGGTTTGTAATACAGGGAAAAAAAATGTGTCTATAACAAGTAAGGGAATTATATAAAAAACAAAACAATAGCAACGACAACAAAAAGCAAAACCTGATTCATAAATCCAGATGGCTTTACTGAAAAAGAAATTACTGACAGGGGCTAGGGAGATGGCTCAGAGGTTAAGAACGCTGGATGCTCTTCCACAGGACCCGGGTTCAAGTCCCAGCACCTGCACCACAGGCTTACTAAGTTACCGGTGACTACAGTGCCAGAGGATGCCTTCTGCTCACCTCCACAAACACAAGCCCCAAACACAAGCAGACATACATGTGGACAAAATACCACGCCCCACATACACATAAAAATAAAAAAATATATAACAAGTATCAATTCTTCATACATGGTGCACCCAGAGCGGGGAGACTTCCCAACTCACTCTACAATGTTAGTATTGTAGAGAAAGTATGAACGGGTTATTTCATATGAAATAGTCAACTTCAAATTATGATCTAACTAATTACTTGCAGACTTAAATATATAGGTTTTAGGATATAAGTCCAGTAGTTACTAATGTTTTACTAATTCAGGCATAGACAATTTTTAAATTTCAAGGGTTTCGATTATAACATTGCATGTACATTCATGCTGTGTCCTCAACATGGCTTACATATGGGGTGAGGTGGGGTGGGGCCTTCACAAGTAGATTAGTGCCCCCTCTGGAGGACACTTAGGATTTCATTAGTTCCAGGAGCCAGCTGCCTCGAATCAACTCCCGCCCCGCCATTCTCTGTGCTCTATGTGCCTCCACTTCCCACCTTGAAGTGGAATCAAGCTGCATTAAGACTCCTGCAGAATGTGCTGGAACCGTGAGCTAAATAAGCATTTTTTGTTTACAAATTACCTGCTCTCTGGTGGTATTCTATTACAGCGACAGAAACAGACTAAAACCAAAACAGGGAACAGCATAAATACTTTCCTATTTTAAGTCTGAATAAAGGAAACTTACAAGGGGTTTCCTACATATACTTTCTTTCCTCGAGGAACAGCTCACGCTTTGTGTGAGGCACCAGAGAGCATCATTAGACAAGGCTGACCTTACTGAGGGGTCGCTCTCCAGGAGTTCAGTAAGTCGCTGCACTTGCTCTGGTTGTATAGATCTTCCTAGGAGTGCTTCTGTGTTAGTGTAGATCAGGAATGCTGAGACCACACCTAGTAAGGTGCCCACACCCAAGGAACCCAGGCTGTCGTACAATGGATTGCCTGAAAGAAGAAACCAAAACATTTCTATATTCCAATGAGCTTTAGAGAGCAAACAACTCCTGGCTCCTTTAGTCTCTTTTAACAGCTGCTAACAGTCTTACTATTATCAGGGGCAGGGTGGTATGTGCCTTTAACCTCAGCATTTTCGAGAATGAGTTTGAGGTCTATATAGAGCAGTGGTTCTCAGCCTTCCTAAAGCTGAAACCCTTTAATACAGTTCTTCATGTTGCAGTAACCACAACCATAAAATTCTTTCATTGCTACTTCAAAACTGTAATTTTGATGCTGTTATGAATCATAATGTAAATATCTGGTATGCAGGATATCTGATATGTGACCCAAGGGGGGTCACTGACCCAGATATAGGGTGTTCTAAGCCAGCAAGGGCTACATAGTGAGACTCTGTCTCAAAAAAAAAAAAAAACAAAACAAAACAAAAAAAACCTTTTTTTAAAAAAAAAACCAAAAAACCCAAACCCAAACCATTTTAATATTGGTGTGGCATGTGCACGGAGGGGTCAGGAGACTACTGGGGAAGCCTGCTTCTTTTCTTTCACTACATAGGTCCCAGGTAATAAACTCAGGCCCTGAGTGCCTCTATCTGCTGAGCTATCTCAATGCCCTTATTTAACTTTTAAAATTCTTAATATAAAACTTTTATTTTACTAAAAATATCAATTGTGTACTAGTTTTATTAACATGTAGTCGAAGTTTATAATACAAAAAGCAAATTTATTTCTCCTGATTGATCCACTTGTAAAGCACAATCCATTATAAGAATTCCAATTATGGAACCCAAAATTAAACAGTGCTCTTTAGAAATAAAAGTTAAAAGAACTGGTCATTAGTCATTAGCATAGCCTTTGATTTCAGCACTTGGGAGGCAGAGGCAGACAGACCTCTTCTGAGTTCAAGGCCAGGCTGATCTATGAGGCTAGGCTAGCTAGGTCATACCGTGCAACCCTCTGAGGTGCAGTCAGGGGAGTTATCCATAATATATGACCAAAGGTAGGGTAAAGGTCAATCAGATCACCCCAGCTCCATTGAAGAACATAGCGCCAGCTCATCATCTGACGTGATTTTACATAAATGAGAACGCATGGACGAGGTTAATACAAAGAGAATCTGACCTCACAAGCTAAGTGAACACTCAAATGGTTCTTGTTTTAGAAAACAAAATGAGCTTTCTGTTCCAATTTGCCTTTTAGCACTCAAAAAAACTTAGCCAGCTACCAAAATGAGTGGGAAGAACCTGAAGAAAACTAGGCCTATGAAGGCAGCAGAGGTCATTCCTGGTACCAGGAGCAAGAAGACACGTGAACAAGAGCTCCAATGCATACGTACTTATTAAAGTCTCTGCATTACCTTAATGGCCCATGCCATTAGTAAATCCCAACAGTACTGTCATAGGGAAGGGGGTCAGAGTTCAGAGGGACCCCAACTTTGACTCACTGCTACTTAGGTTACAATAATCCACTAATGCCTTTACTTCTCATCTCAAGATAATAAATCTAACAGAGAAATCTGCACACCAACTCCCCATATACTAGAGAATTGAGTAGTAGAAGAAAATCACACATAGTTTAGGAAATACTTACCTGTTACAGAGGTAAGGCCCATGCAGGTGGCTGCTATCATCACTCCTAAGACAGCTGCAGTGTCCTCCAATAGTATAACATTTGTACTGGGATCACGACTTTCCATGACTTAATCATTGCAGCAATAAACAAGAACAGAGAACTTCTGAAATCTTAATTTGACACTATCAGAAGCCATTTCAATAACTAACCATTCAAAATCAATCTATTAACACAAGGACATATTACAGATTGTAGTTTTTAAAACTCTATTTCTTATCTCAAATGTTAATAACTTAGATAGTAAAATTATCTTTCCAAATAATAAAGGTATATGCAGAAATATAACGGCTCACCTAAGTCAAATTGCTATGCTCAGAAAACATCCCTATGCTCAAAAATTCTTTTTTTGTTTTTCAAGACAGGGTTTCTCTGTGGCTTTGGAGCCTGTCCTGGAACTAGCTCTTGTAGACCAGGCTGGCCTCGAACTCAGAGATCCGTCTGCCTCTGCCTCCCGAGTGTTGGGATTAAAGGTGTGTGCCACCACCGCCCGGCTTCAAAAATTCTTTATAACAGAGCTGATTTGTTTTCTGAGAGTCACATACAGAAGATAGTGCGACAAGTTTTATATCATTTCTTAGCAACAAAGCAACAGCACTAAATACTTTCAGCAGGATAAAAGAAAAAAAAACCTACATACCATACTTATAAAATGATGTTCCTTTGGCCTGAGCACTCCTGCGAAGTTCATTTATGGCAACAAGAAGTGTTGCTGAAAGAGAAACAGCCTATTAGCAAGGAAGAAACTTTATGTCTCCAACTTTAAAAAGAGCATTCCAAAAACAAATAGAGCACCAGAATGGGCAATGAGAAAGGCTCTATGTTAACAGTCACCGTCAAGACTCTAATTAGCCATTATAACAAAATGAATCTCCTATTTCAAACCATAATAGCTAAACATAATTACTACAGCAACAGCCTTTGCCAATCGAGCAGCCACGACTGGGTGGCATTCACTAAGCATCATCACTTCTGATCCTCTTTTTTTTTTTCTGATCTTTGGAGGTCTATCCATTAAGGAAAACCCTATAAATGTACAATTATAACCTGCCAATCAGATATCAAATTAATTTTAAAAATGGATGAGGAACTAAGGAGATGGTTTAGGGGATAAGACCTTTGCAATCACAAAGACTAGAGTTCAGATCTCAGCCCTCATATAACAATCAGACATCTGACAAGCACCTGTAATTCCAGCTCTGAGGGATCTGGTGCCCTCTTTTGGCCTTTGCATGCCACAGACGTGGGTACCCATACATACACATGCACATACACTCAGACTTACACAGACACCTACACAAAAATTAATTAACAGTAAACAAATGGATCTTTTTAAAAGATGGATGAAGTGAATATCAAATACAGAAAGTAACAATCTTTCAGAGATAAAGAGCACTGAATTAGGTATTTTATGTTGATATTAGAAACTATGTTACAAGCTGGGGGTGGTGGCCCAGCACTCAGGAAACAGGCAGGAGGATCTTTGTGAGTTCGAAGCAGCCTGGACTACAAAGCCAGTTCAGGACAGGCTCTAAAGCAACACAGAGAAACTTTGTCTTGAAGGAAAACAGAAAGAAAGGAAGAAAGGAAGGAAGGAACTATTTTATATTTATATTTTATATTTTTGAAGTAATATATTTCAGAAATTATTATCCTTATTGTAAAGACACAGTTTTTTTCTGATTAACACTGCTAAAAACCAGTTTAAAAAGTTAGTATCATTATGTCTTTATTCCCAATGGTCTGAGCAATTAGGCTATTCGTGAGCACAGCCTATTCCCCTTGCCCTCACCCATACAGCAACAACCACAGAACACTAGAGAGACTTTTTACCTTGAAAAGCAGACAAAACTTAGGTTCCTAACTCCACAATACTAATACAACTTGGCAAACTATAATGCATGGGCTTTCAAATATACTAAACTGAAAATAAATCATTTTTGACAGTACATACCTCCTTCAGATACCAAAGATCCTGCTAAAATACAATATGCCTGGAAAAGAAGAAATAAGACAAATAATAAACCAAGTATTTCATTGAAGAATTACAGCTTACTCATATGTAAAATTTGCAATATCCAATAAAATTGAAATAGAAGTGCTAATTCAAGCTAGATACTAAGGACCTTGTTAGTAAACGACTCAGAGGAAGAGAATAAACTATAGACAGAAGCAAGGTATAGTCATGTATGGTTGTAATCCCAGCACTAGGGATGCAAAGGCAGGCAGATCTCTAAATTCAAGGCCAGCCTTGTCTACAGAGTGAGTTTTAGGACAGCCAGAGATTTTCAGAGGAACCCTGTTTCAATGCCCACCATCCTGAAAAAAAATTTTTTTAACTAAAAAAAGTTTTAAAAGACATAAAAAAATTTTCATCAGGAAAAAAAGGATAAAATACCCAAAGTCAAGGATTCTGAAGTAATGCCTATTAAGCAAGTTTAGTCTACTGAATCCATTATTTATAAAGTGCGCCTCATTTCAATGGAATCCTACTCAGTTACTCAAAGACAGATATGTTAGAAATTTTAAAATTTAAACACAATTAAAAATAAATCTCATCACTTTCTAACTCCAGAGACTGCTTCACCCCTGTTAAGTGATGCTATTCAAATGAGATGACCCTAGGACAATGAGGGGCAGCTAAACATGTGCAGGGTTGGGGAGGCAAGTTTGCCCATTTAACTACACAAAATGTACTGTGGTTAAAAAACAAAGTAAGAAACTAGCCTCAAAAATGTAAATAGAGGGCTAGACGTGGTGGCATTCGCCTATAATCCCAGCACAGGGAGTGAAGGAAAAGAATGAGGCAGGAGTTCAAAAGTTCAAGGCCAGTCTGGGTATCACAGCAAAACACTTTGTCTTAATAACTAAACGACAAAAATAAAAATACAAATAAGCCTAGTTTAACTGGCTTGTTATTGCAGAGATATGTATGGGATAATAGAATATTGAAATTAGACTGGTTATGTACTATTCTATGACCAAGACAGGAAAAAGAGTTCCAAGTTCACTCACTTCCAGCATCCTGGTCCCAACACCAGGATGGAGTATATAATCTGCAGAGGCTTTCAGAAGGAGCAAGAGGCCTCTTTCTACCCACCAGACCACACCTTGGTGTTACACGTAGCACTACTGAAGACAAGCCGGAGAGTAAGGAGGCCAAAGGAGACATTTCTATGATAAATGTGTTAAGTTGCTGAAATTGCTCAGTAGACTTAATAGGTGCCCCGAGGAGATCAGAGATCAAAGCCAACTGTCTGATGCACCCACGAGCAATAATCTGACAGGGGCTGTCAGGAGAGAGACCACAGAGCCCCACAGAAAAATGTCTCAGATACAGGTCTTAGCCACGGGGTCCTGAGGTGGAGTCTTCTGAAATATCTAAAAGGCATTTTTGCCAAATGCCTGGAAATTGAGAGGGATAGTAGACAGCCACTCTGTGTCTATCCCAGCTGAGAGGGGCAGGAGACGGCCAGTCTGTGTCTATCCCAGCTGAGAGGGATGGGAGACGGCCAGTCTGTGTCTATCCCAGCTGAGAGGGGCAGGAGACGGCCACTCTGTGTCTATCCCAGCTGAGAGGGGCAGGAGACGG
>JAQHUG010000218.1:2334496-2352839 GCA_028555095.1 Dicrostonyx torquatus
CAGTCTGTGTCTATCCCAGCTGAGAGGGGCAGGAGACGGCCACTCTGTGTCTATCACAACTGAGAGGGGCAGGAGACGGCCAGTCTGTGTCTATCACAACTGAGAGGGGCAGGAGACGGGCAGTCTGTGTCTATCACAACTGAGAGGGATGGGAGATGGCCAGTCTGTCTATCCAAGGAGTCGGAGCAGCAAAGCAGCATACTCGCTAAGGCATGCCTGTGAAAGGCAAGGTAGTTTAATGACCTATAGAGGCCAGAGCAGACCAGTGCTAGTGCGTACTGGTTCCTACGCAGTGTTGGGCATGGCCTACTGAGCAGAAGAACCTGGTGTAATAAGGCTGAAGGAGACCGTACTCCATTTTCTGTTCCCCAGGGCAAGCCTCCTACCTGATGGAGGCCTCAGAGAAAACACAACACAAACAAACCAATCAACCTCCTTTTCATTTTGCTTTAACATTAAATGCAGTTCGAGCTACGACACGTGACTGGAAATTGTAGTTACTGATATGAGGGCCGTTCCTGGTGCTAATGGTGAACAGAGTTCTTTTTGTTCTTCAATAGCATCTCTAGGAAATCTGCAGAACTGCTCAAAATTTTAATCAAAGAGGATGTGCTTACTAATTATACCTATGAGATCCTCTTGTTTAACATCACCAAATTAGGGGCTAGAGAAATGGCTCAGCAGTTAAGTGCACTGGCTGCTCTATCAGAGGATCTGGGTTGGATTCCCAGCACTCCAAGGCAGCTCACAGCCTTGTGTAACTCCAGTCCCAGGGGAACCAGCCTCCTCTTTTAGCCTTTGCCTGCATCAGACATACATGTGCTGCACAGACATACATGAAGGCAAAACACTCATACACATAAAATAAGTAAAAATTGTTTAAAATCACCCCATCTGTGGATTCAGATGTCATAAATACCCATGTGTAAAACAAAACCATAAATAAATAATGTGTGACACAGTCAAGAGGCATGCTAGTCCTATTCTCCAATACAATATGACAAAGTCATAGCACTCCATATATAAAAGTGGGGGAAAAAAAGATCACCCATAGAAGAGATTCCATTGGTTGAGGATGAAGCAATCCCATGATTCCATGGTACCAAGAGAGTCCTGCGCCCATCATGAAAATACCAACACCACTAATCAATGAAGAAATATAGCGCATATTTGAAAAGCCATACCTGGAAGATAAAAAGATCATATAGTTTGCAAAAAATGTATACTAACTTTCAAAATGTGTTTAATAAGTCAGTGAAACTGAAAACACATTCTTTGACTATTAAAATGGTGTAGTTTTATATATTAAACACTGTAAGTGCAAAGTTCAAATTTCATATAAAAAATTCATAATATACAAAGTGGGGGAAAAGGCAAGATCTTTGAAAATATATAAAAATAAAATAAATATTAATTCAGGTATTTTCTCATCTCAATTTATTACAGTTTACTTTGATTTATTACAACTACTTTATAATTACATTCCACAGAGGCCAGGAAAAATAATCTTTCTTATAATTTATTTATTTGTATTTTATGTACATTGGTGTTTTGCCTGCATGTGTGTCTGTGTGAGGGTTTTGGATCCCCTAGAACAGGAGTTACAAACAGTCGTGAGCTCCCATGTGGGTGCTGGGAATTGAACACGGGTTCTCTAGAAGAATAGCCAGTGATCCCAACCACCAAGCCATCTCTCCAGCCCCAAAATTCATCTTTGAAAAATATATTAATATGCTTAACGAACAGGGAAATACTTCAATTTCCTTGGATTGTAGCTTCTAATTGAATATTGTGGTCTTATGGTTAATCTATGATGTGTATTACCTATAATTTTGTTGGTTAATACTGAACAATTAATATGAAATTTACTGCTGGTTCTGAACAGTTTAATAGACAGTTGAACCAAGAGCTTCAGTTTTCTGCATGTTTTCATGGATAATTTTTGAAAATATTAATTATTTGTCTAATCATCTTTGGTCAAAATGAACCATTAACTTGAACTATTTAAGAACCAACACAACACAATTAGGGTCTTTGGAAACTATGACATACTATGAGAAGTAGAATCATTCATTCACAAAAATATTTCCTGAGAAACATACTCTTAAACCCAAATACTACTGCACTCTCTGGTAGATACACATTCAAACAAAGAGTATTAACTTGAAAGAATTAATGGAATTCTCTTTGTACAAAGCTGTAGTCTAGCCATAGAGAATCCCAGTTCATTGATATAACAACGTTTTACAGATTTGACTTGGAAAATTTTATTTTCTAAACTTTTCTCCAAAGTAACACTAACTATATGCCAATTTAAATTAATAATAAATTAAGTAGCATTGGACTTTTGTTTTGTTTTTCTTCATTGTTTTGTTTCTTGAGGCAGGGTTTCTCTGTGTAGCCCTGGCTGTCCTGAAACTCAATTTGTAGAACAGGCTGGCCTCGAACTCACAGAGATGCTCTGCCTCCTGAGTGCCACCAAACCTGGCTTGCACTGTAGGTTCTTACTGAAAACTTGTATTATGCAGAGCTGTACTGCCTTTTACAGTAAATTATGAATCTCGTGTAACTATTTATATATAAATGTCTTTAAACTAAATACTGCCTAAATTTAATTACTGTACTAGGTAGTATTAAAATGAGTTATTTAAAATAACTTAAGAAGCAATCTTCAGAATACAAAATTTAAAAATTTTACCCTCTTATTTAAATTTTTTGGTGTGGAAAAATCAGTGAGGAAAACATTTTGTCAAGAGATAGTAAAACACAGTAGACACATAATTAACATTTGGTCTCTATCCTTGAAAACGCCCATTTCCAGAAAATTAAAAATGTGTTATTACTGAAACAGCAGTGCCCTGCTGTCAAGTAAGGGAAGGTATTTACAAAGCACTAAAATGGACACCTTCACAGAGATAAAGATACACTTTTCTGTCTAACACTGATCAAATTGTATTAATGACGGTTGTTAAAAGAACAATGACTGGGGAGCTCAACCATCTGGGTGGCTGTTAACAGATGTAACAAAAATAAATATCCACATTAGGTAACTGACACACTCAAAGTACTATATTCTTAAAAACACACTCATTTTTACAAAATATCTAATTTTGAAATGTTATCAAAATATTTCTCAATCACAATAAAAGCATTAAAGTAGAGTAAGCATGAAGTACGCATTTGAAAAAGATTAATATCAAAACTTTAGATTACATAGCCAATTGTTTGAGCAGAAATATACTTCCCTGAAACAAAATAAAATAGAACTCTAAGATAAGTGGTTTTTTATTATCAAATATGGAGAAGATCTCCAGGCTGTATTATTATAAAAATGATTTCAACTCCATTTTCAAATTATGCCTTGACTTTACTTTGACCCTTACACTTTAGACAATACAAAGGAAATGACCAAATCTTGAACAATCTGATGCTATATAAAGTTCAGACTTCTCAAAAATCGTTGGTTCTTATTTGAATGATTTATAGCAAATTCAAATCAGAGGCCGTGTCCTTACGGGTGAGAAGGGTCTGGTGTCTGAATGGACTTGCTGATGCCCAGTGCAAGCAAACCCTATGGAGAAGAACAAACAGTAAGCAGCCCTTACCAAGATGGAGAATAAAATGATACAGTGAGTAAGTCATACCAGGCGGTGGTGACGCATGCATTTAATCACAGTACTCGGGAGGTAGAGGCAGGCAGATCTCTGTGAGTTTGCAACTAGCCTGATCTACAAGAGCTAGTTCTAGGACAGGCACCAAAGCTACACAGAGAAACCCTGTCTTGAGAAAAAAAAGAAAAAAAAAAGAGTAAGCCAAACTGGAAGATATAAAGGATAATCATATATGTACATCAATGGCTAAGCAATTTAGTTTAGAAAAAAAATCCTAGTATAGAAAAATAAAGATAAACCCAAGAGGATTCAGAACAGCATTGTTTAAAAGGAGAAAAAGCTCGAAGACGGCTGGGCACGGAGGCACATGCTTAACTGCTAGCACTTGAAGCAAGAGAATTAATTTTGAGTCAGTCTTGGGCTGAAAACTGAGACCTACGTCAAAAAACAAAACTATACAAACTAAACAAAGGCAGCAACCACAGAGGAATCTAAAATCTCATCAGTAGGGAAATGAATGCAAATGATCAACCACACTAAATTATGTCTATAGCAGCTTAAAATAGCCAGCCGGTTTTCTGCATGGACATGGGAAAAGCTCCTAGAAGAAGTGGTCTTGAATGCAGGCCAGTCTGAGTTACTACATTTCAAGGCTCTGTCACAAACAAAACAAGGCACTATGATTAGAATTACAGCCAATCTATAGATCACTAGCTTATCTGCCCCGAATTCTCCCCCACTCCACTTTTCTCTCCTTTGTGGTTCAGGGGATCAAACCTTGGCCTTACATAGTCTAAGCAAACACTCACAACTGAGCTGTACCCCAGTTGTTCTTTACATCTTCCTAAAACTCAGCAAGTTTATAGTATTCAGTGTAAAAGTTTTGTGCACCTGTTGCTAGAGTTACTCTTTTTTACTATGTATACAGTGTTCTGCCTGCATGCCCAAGTAGGTGACCTGATTTCATTATAGATGATGTGAGTTACCGTGTGGTTGCTGGGAATTGAACTCAGGGCTTCTGGAATAGCAGGCACTGCTTGCTCTTAACCTCTGAGCCATCTCTTCAGCCTGCAAGGTTTATTCTTAATGTTTTGTGATATTATAGAAATGGAAAAATTTAAATGTCTTTTTGTATTTCCTGGGAATGAAATGCACAATTAGTATCTATTTGCCCTCTATAGCTACTCATTTTTACTATTACATCAACTTTATATTTTAGAACAATATTTGCTTGACTATACTATGATTTTTATATATTTCTTGATCTCATTTTGTTATATTTTGAAGAATTTCTGCTGGGCGGTGGTGATGCACACCTTTAATCCCAGCACTTAAGAGACAGAGGCAAGCAAGCAGACCTCTGTGAGTTCGAGGCCAACCAAGTTCTACAGAGTGAGTTCCACAACAGCTAAGGCTACACGGAGAAGCCCTGTCTAAGGAAAAGAAAAGAAAAGAAAAGAAAAAAGGAATTTCTAGTCTATGTTGCTATTGATGGGTATGTATGTTTTTCTCATATGATGGCATTGTAAGTTTTGGTATCAGGACTATGTTATGTCCATAGAGTTGAAAGCCACTGCTCTCCCTATCTCTCAAAGTCTGTGCATTATCACTATTACTTTCTTAAACCCTAGCTGAATTCTCTTGGTTCTATCTCCATAGTAACTGAAGATTCCTTCAGTCTTCTTTATCTCTGGTTCTTGTACAGATGCTTTCTATTATGATAAATTAGGGCTAATTCTTTTCTTGGATTTTTAGTCTTCTGTAAATGTTCTGCAGTGAGATTTTGTGTCTGGCATAGTTTTCAGTTCTAAAAGTCCCACTAACTTCTCTCATATGCCAACCGAGTCTGTTTTATTGACTAATTTTCCTGCTGGTTGTGGCCTATTTTCTTGCTTCTTGCACTGTCTAGCAGTATTCTGTTACTAACTGGGAAAATTAGTTGAGCACTGTGAATGCCACACTAAGTGTTTGGGGTCTATTATATTCTCGAAATAGCATGAAGCTTTGTTCTGCAAACAATTAAATTATTTAAAGATAAACTTGATTATTAACATTTATGAGAAAGTCTGTTAAGAAGGGGTTTGAATAGCCTTTACAGTAGGGATAATTCAGCTCCACTGCTAAGGAGCTAGATTTCTGCAGACGTGGGTATCAGAACAGTCTCTCTTACCTCTCCTGGTAAGCTCTGGATGTACTGTAGCCCTGTGTGAGCACTAGGAATTACTCAGACTGTTATCTGTTTGGTGTTTCTGCCCATATCTTACATATGGGTAATTTAACATTCAGCAAGAACTCCAGAAGATCCCTATATGTAGAATTATGCAGATTTTTTAATACATAGCCTTTCCTCTAAGAAACTCCACCTTCTAATTTCCAACGACTTTGGATTCCTTGAACTTTTGTATTTCTCATTCTGGTCCACTACCCTAAATGTATCTCTAAGCAAAAAGCAAGAGAGAAAGTATAGGAGAAATCAAATTCCATCTCAGAGGTATGATCTTATGCTTGTATTGTTCAATGTTTGAAAGCAGTTATATATTTTGCCTAGGACTTTATTGTTTAGGTATCAAAAGAGTAAATTTAGTCTGAGTCATTCATAGTTTAAAACAGAAGTTCTATTACATAGTATTTTGCAACTTGACCTTTTTACTCAATTTATCATGGTTATTACTCTAGTTAAAAGCTATCAGTCTTTAAAACCCATACATAATATTTGTGTTGGCTAGTTTTACGTCAACTTGACACAACCTATAGTCACTGATCCGGCTGTGGGCTAGCCTGTAGGGCATTTTTTAAAATTAGTCATTGATGGGTCCAGCCTGCTGTGGGTTGTGCCACCCCTCGGCTGGTGATCCTGGGGTCTATGAGGAAGCAAGCTGATTAAGACAGGAGGAGCAAGCACATAAGCAGTGCCCCTCCATAGCCTGCCTCAGCCCCTGCCTCCAGGTTCATATCCTGTTTAAGTTCCTGCTCTGACTTCCTTCAGTGATGGACTACAAGGCATAAGCCAAATAAACCCTTCCCTCCCCAACTTGTTTTTGGTCACAGTTTTTCATCATAGCAACAATAACCCTAAGTAGGACAATATTTTAGAGAACAGACACTTAAGAATTATCTCCAATGTCCTAAAAACTAATACTCAAAGTTAATCTTGTTTCATAATTCTTTGTCCTATGTCCTAAAACTTGAGACAGGGTTTCTCTGTGGCTTTGGAGCCTGTCCTGGAACTAGCTCTTGTAGACCAGGCTGGCCTTGAACTCACAGAGATCCGCCTGCCTCTGCCTCCCAAGTGCTGGGATTAAAGGCGTGCGCCACCACCACCTGGCGCTTATAAGGTTCTTAGACACTGATTTTACATATCGATTTTCTCTCCTTCTACCCAAATGACAGGGGTTATTAAGCATTTACTAATGGTTCCGTAGATACAGTGCTTCCCATGAAAGCATGGGCACTGGAGTTAGGATCCCTAGCACCTAACTACTGGCCCTTAGAAGGCAGACAGATACTAACTAAGCTGACTAGCTAGATTAACTAAACTAGTGAACTCTGTGACCAAATAAGAGACCTGTCTCAATATATAAGATGGAGAGCAATTGAGGAAAACATCTGCGTTAACCTCTGACCGCTTTGCATGAGCCAGCAGACATGGGCACGCACACACGTCTCATACACAAGCCACAAAAAGAGAAATCCAATCCAAGGTAAAGACTGCTAACATAATAGCAACTACCCACCTTCTTCCTTTACTTTTACAGGGGGTTTCAATCTATTTGACAGTGAGACGCATTCTTCTGTTTAATCTGTAAATAATATTGCCCTGCTTGCTCTTCATTTTATTATTCCTTTGAATGTTAGGCTGGGCAGTGCTGCGCACCAAAGTCAGGGCCTCTCACCTGCTAATCACATACTTTACTTAGCACTGAGCCAAATTAGCAGGCTTAAATATCCACTCCTGTACCTGTATCTTTCACTGAAACGTCTCTCAAATTTGTTCCAACATAAGTCAAATATAAATAAATACAGAAAGGATGCCATATTCCTTAAAATGAGATACAAATACATAAATAACATTTATATAGAGTTTTCACAAAGGTTTAGATTTTTAGTATTCACAATGTGGGCCAAAGAGACTTTAAAGGCTATTTGAACCTTTTTCTATTTTTTTTAAATCTTCAATTATAAAGTCAAGGTAAATAATTCAAACT
This sequence comes from Dicrostonyx torquatus, assembly GCA_028555095.1. Classification (NCBI taxonomy): domain Eukaryota; kingdom Metazoa; phylum Chordata; class Mammalia; order Rodentia; family Cricetidae; genus Dicrostonyx; species Dicrostonyx torquatus. The sequence continues at coordinate 2,342,313 of JAQHUG010000218.1, forward strand.
ACCAGTCTAATGTATGTTAAACAAGTACACAGCACTCTATCTTTATTCAAAAGAATTTATTGGCTCTCACAGTAATTAAGATTTTACGTTTAGCTAGGCATGGTGGCACATACCTTCAATCCCAGCACTGTAGAGGCAAATACAGGCAGATCTCTGTGAGTTCAAGGCCTGCCTGGTCTACAGAGTGAGTTCCAAAGACAGTCATGGTTACATTTAGAAACTCACTTTAAGAATCTCTTCTAAGAAGTACATTTGAATGCATTAGCACAGGAGACCACTTTCTAAATAAATATAACCCCAATAGCACAGACACTGAGAGAAACAATTAATAAATGGGACCTCCTGAAACTGAAAAGCTTCTGTAAAGCAAAAGACATGGTAAACAAGACAAAACAACAGCCTAGAGAATGGGAAAAGATCTTCACTAATCCCACATCAGACAGAGGTCTGCTCTCCAAAATATACAAAGCACTCAAGAAATTAGTCATCAAAAGAACAAATAATCCAATTAAAAAAAAATGGAGTAAGGACCTAAACAGAGAACTCTCAACAGAAAAATCTAAAATGGCTGAAAGACACTTAAGGAAATGCTCAACATCCTTAGTCATCAGAGAAATGCAAATCAAAACAACTCCGAGATTCCATCTTACACTTATAAAAATGGCCAAGATAAAAAACACTATGACAACTTATGCTGGAGAGGGTGTGGGGAAAAAGGAAAACTTTTGCATTGCTGGTGGGAATCCAAGCTGGTACAGCCCCTTTGGATATTAGTGTGGCGATTTCTCAGAAAATTAGGAAACAACCTTTCTCAAGACTCAATAATACCACTTTTAGGTATATAGCCAAAGGATGCTCAATCGTGCTCAACTATGTTCATAGCAGCTTTGTTTGTCATAGCCAGAACCTGGAAACAACCTAAATACCACTCGACTGAAGAATGGATAAAGAAATTGTGGCACAATGGAGTACTACACAGCAGAAAAAAAAACACATTGAAATTTGCAGGAAAGCTAGAAAACATTATTTTGAGTGAGGTAACCCAGACCCAGAAAGACAATTATCATATGTACTCACTCATAAGTGGTTTTTAAACATAGAGCAAAGAAAACCAGCCAACAAATCATAGTCCCAGAGAACTTAGACAACAATGAGGACACTAAGAGAGACATACATAAATCTAATCCACATGGGAAGTAGAAAAAAACAAGATCTCCTGAGTAAATTGGGAGCATGGGAACTTGGGAGATGATTGAAGGAAAAAGGAGAGACAGGAAGGGGAGCAGAGAAAACTGTAGCGCTCAATAATAAAAATCAATAAAAGTAAAAAAAGAATCTCTTCTAAGCTGAGTGGTGGTGGTGCACACCTTTAATCCCAGCACTCAGGAGGCAGAGGCAAGTGGATCTCTGAGTTCAAGACCCGCCTGGTCTACAGAGTAAGTTTCAAGACAGCCAGGGCTACACAGAGAAACCCTGTCTTGAAAAACCAAAAAAAAAAAAAAGAAAGAAAGAAAGAAAAGAAAGGAATCTCTTCTATAGGGACTGAAGAGCTGGATCAGTGGCTAAGAGCTCTTGTTCTTGCAAAGGACCCAGGTTCGATTTCCAGTACGCACATGGTTCACCACTCCTCAGGCACCAGGTATACATGGGGTGCTAAATTTTCAATGCTCAAGTTTCTTATATAAAATAGATAGTATTTTCAAATAACCTACAAGTATCCTCTTATATTTTAAATAATTTATCTATCATTTTTCAAGCCTAACAAAAAAATATAAATAGTATATACATTATTGTTAAACTCTATTTTTTTCTACCACTATACAAACAAGAATAACCTCTATTTTTAAGAATAGTAACAGGGACTGGAGAGACGGCTCAGCAGTTAAGAGCACTGTCAAGAGATTCTGAATTCAATTCTCAGCAATCACATGGTGGCTCACAACCATCTGTAATAGGATCTGATGCCCTCTTCTGGCATGCAGGTTTACAAGCAGAACACTCATATAAATAAATAAAATTAAAAAAAAGAATTGTAACAGGGGTGGGGATGGGGCTGGAGAAATGGTTCAGTTATTAAGCATACTGGCTGCTCTTGCAGAAGAGCCAGCTTTCATTCCCAGCACACACATGGTGGCTCCCTAACTCCAGTCCCAGCAGATCTGATGCCCTCTTGTGGCATTAGATATCCTTTTGGTACACAGACATATATGCAGACACAACATCCACAAACATAAAATAAGCAAATTTTAAAAACAAAAAGAAAAAGAATAGTGATAAGGGCAAAAGTTTGTACAGTATAGTATTCTCTCCTTTCTCTCTCTCTCTTCCTGGTGTAGGAGATGCTTCTGTATTTCTGTTGCTTTCATTGGTTAAATAAAGAGACTGCCTTGGCCTTTTGATAGGGCAGGTGGGCGGAGTAGACAGGACAGAAGGCTGGGGAAAAGGGAAGTGTGGTAGATGCCATGATTCACCAGCCCGAGATGGATGTAGGTTAGAATCTTCCTGGTAAGACCACTACCTCGTGGTGACTTACAGACTATTAGAAATGGGTTAGTTTAAGATGTGAGAGTTAGCCAATAAGAGGCTAAAACTAATGGGCCAAGCAGAGTTTAAATGAATACAGTTTCTGCACATTTATTTCGGGTATAAGCTAGCGGGCAGCTGGGACCCGGGAAGTGGGACGGAATAAGGGGCCTGCTCCTATTACTACAATTCCTCAGTCTGTTGTTTGGGACTCTCTGTGTAGTTCTGGTTTTCAGGAATTGCCTATATAGACCAGGCTGGGTTCCTACTCACAGAGCTCTACCTGTACCCCTCTCAAGGGCTGGGACTAAGGCTTTGCTACCATGCCCATCTCCTTCTCCACAGCTGGTTGTTAGGATATGGAGGCACAGATGCAGAACCCACATATACAAAAGTCACTGTTCTTCAATGCTCAAATTTAAAAAGCTGCATTTCCCCAAAAGCTAACTGCAGAGTACTTTTTAACAGATCACTTTCTGAATGAATAAAGCCTCTAAGAAATCAGTTTAAGACTAAGCATTTCCTCCTTACCTGGTTACAAGTATCAGATAATGAGTGTATAGCTTCTGAGAACATACTTGCTGAACCCGTATAAATCCAGGCAAGGAATTTAAAGAAGCAGTTTAAGCCATTTCTAGAGAGAAAGAAAACAACTTAGCATATGTTTGAATTATAACTTGACATCAAAAGTTTATTTAACTGACTTTATACTAGATTCTATTAAAAGTAAATTTAAGAGTTTCCTATAGTTCAGGTATAAATATAAAACGTACAGATTATGATATTATTAAGTATGTAAGTAAGAAGCAATGTAGTATGTTGAAGACTTTGTCTTCCTAATACTTAAGGTAATCTTAAGCACTGCTATGGTTTTAATTATTATTTGTAGACTATTAATTCACAACTCTAAATCTCTAGCCTAGATCTCCCTCCCCCCAAGTTTGAGACCAATATACAGTGACAATAATACTTGTCAAGTACATATTATGTATTAGGTATGCTAATTAGCTTATATGTTGCATACATTCCTCACAAGGAAGGTTATAATCATTATCTCTACTCCAGTGGCAGAAAGAACTGATCCTGTTGACCATCTCCTCTTGGACATCCTACAGACACCTCAACGATCATTTTCTCTCCTCCTATTCTGCCCCATTTCTGGTGTCCTGTCAGAGTAACATTTAGCAACTGTGCAAGCAGAAGCCTGAGCACCACCTGTGACAACAGCTCTAATGTTTCTAACTAGACACCATCATCCTTAGTCCTGAGATGCCTTCCTCTAGTCTAGGGCCTTCCATCCTCCAAGAATCATGTATTATATATTTCCAAATCCTCTCATAATTTCTGATATATTTTTAAGATGTTATAAAAACTACTAATTTACAGAAGCAATGTTTTCATATAGCCTGTCTTAGTTAGGGTTTTGCTGCAACAAAACACCAAGACCAAAAGCCAGCTGGGGAGGAAAAGGTTTATTCTGCTTACAATTCCACATCACTGTTCATCATGAAAGAAAGTCAGCAAAGGAACTCAAAGAGAGCAAGAACCTGGAGGCAGGGGCTGATGCAGAGGTCATGGAAGGGTGCTGCTTACTGGCTTGTTTCACATGGCTTGCTCAGTCTACCTTTTTATAGAACCCAGGACCACCAGCCCAGGGATGGCACCACCCACAATGGGTTGGGCCCTGCCCCATTGCTCACTAATGGAGAAAATGCCTTACAGCTTAATCTCATGGAGACATTTCCTATCTGATGACTCTAGCTTGTGTCAAGTTGACAAACAAAACCAGCTAGTATATAGCCTAAAATTAACTAGCAAAATGGGTAAAAGGTAAACAAAACAGGAATCAAAAAGTCAGAAGAAAAAGGGAGTCAATTATGAAAACACTGTTTTCTTTTTGAGTTAAATGGGAGAAAACACAAATACAGATATACTCCTTAGCTGGGACCTGAGCTGGCCTGGGCAACACTGGCCAACCTAACTTTAAAAAATTACTCTGGCCAGGCAGTGGTGGTGAACACCTTTAATCCCAGCAGTCAGAAGGCAGAGGCAGGTGGATCTCTGTGAGTTTGAGACCAGCCTGGTCTACAAGAGCTAGTTCCATTGCTGGGCGGTGGTGGCACACGCCTTTAATCCCAGCACTCGGGAGGCAGAGGCAGGCAGATCTTTGTGAGTTCGAGACCAGCCTGGTCTACAAGCGCTAGTTCCAGGACAGGCTCCAAAGCCACAGAGAAACCCTGTCTTGAAAAAAAGAGCTAGTTCCAAGACAGCCAGAGCTGTTACACAGAGAAACCTTGTCTCGAAAAACAAAAACAAAAACAAAGAAGCAAAAAAGAAAAAGGAAAAAAAAAAAGGCCAGACAAACTCCATTAGTATTTTTAGGGCGAAACTTAAATCCATATAAAAAGTACACCAACCCCGGTACAAGCGTCCGAACACGTCCCTATCACTACACTGGCCATGACATAGCTCAACTCCCTCCTAAAATAACCAAAGCCCCAGTCAGCTCTATGCAGCCAGCTGCCAGACATTTGAGGACACACACATCAAAAGGTATGTATTTCCACTTTAAAAGCCTTGTTTTCCAAAACTCACATGCAGATAGCAACCATCACGACTTTTCCCGGCCCCTTAAGGAACACCGACACGGTCCTGGAGCGCGGCTGAAAGACAAGAAAGAAGACTCTAAAGTCTCTCAGAGAAGCACAGTCGGAAGTAGCTCTGACATGGCACAAGACTGATCCCTTTACAAAACCTCTGAACGAGGCTTACTTTTAAATTCTTTTCCTCCAAAATATCTCTTTAAAAGGGGCTTCAAGAGATGGTCGTTAAAGAACATATACTACCTCTGCAGAGAACACGAGTTTGGTTTCCCATCCATGCTGGGTGGATCATAAGAGCCTGTAACTCCAGCTTCAGATGGTCTGAGCACCTCTTCTGTCCTCTGAGGACATCTGCCATCACATGCACATACCCGACAGCTCCCCAAACACACACAGACATGTATCACAATTAAATAATGTTTTAAAGGATGTAGCATTTGGGTACTTTCCCAAACCTCAGATGCTTAATTGCTCCTAGAATTAATTCCCAGGCTGTCCACACCTAGAAGAGATCTGAAACAGCTACTGAGAAGATCGCATTAAAGTGATAAAACATTTTGACCTGAAATTCACATGCTCTAAAATTTTCTATTTTTTAAACAACTTCTTCACTTTGAGGAAGGAACAGCAAAAGGTAACAGGTCTGCTGCTCTGGCTTAGCTGAATCTTCTCTCAACACCAAAGATCTCCAGCAAAAATTGTTCAATTACCTAATCCGCCTGCCTCTGCCTCCCAAGTGCCGGGGTTAAAGGTGTGCACTCCCACCGCCTGGCCATAAAGCTTTACTGACCACCCACAGAGCCAATCTACAATAAATCTATTATTGTATTTATTGTATTATTAAATTTACAGCTATATTTATCTTCATGTCATTTATTCACGATGCTTACTGTGCAGCTACTGTATGACTGGCACTGTTTTAGGAGCTAGAATCCTTTACTCTAGCAGATGAGGCCAGAAGCAATCTGTAAAGAAATGCCTAACATCAGATAGTGAGGCATATCACAAAGAAGACTGAGAAACAGTGGAAGTGGGGGAGTGGTACTTTAGCTATAACAGTCAAGAAAAGAGGCTTAATGACAAGGAAGCAATCATGAAAAATATAAAAGAAGCATGTTTGAGGAAGTTTGTAGCAAGTTCAAAGACACTGAAATAGGAATTACCTTAATTGAAATCAATGACAAAGTAGGGCACATAGGGCCACTGTGCTAAAGCCAGGAAGCAAGAGCAATGGCAGAAGTTGGGGAATAATGAACGGGAGTAGACAGAAGGGAGAGAGGTAGTAAGAGAGGGCACATAGAACTTTCTAGACTATATTTTCAATTTGACACTAATGACAAAAAGAAATCACTCGACAATTTTAAGCAGAGATAACACAGCCTAATTTATGTGTTTCAAAGATACAGTTTGTAATGTAGGAAAAAAGCAGTAAGTGGAGAAATTAACTAAAAGGGTATCCATGTAAGAGATGCTAATAATTTAGGTAAGGCTAAGGCTTCAATAACAGACACGGTAATAGGCAGCCATATTAGGAATCTATTTTGAAGATGACAGTAGCCCCTACTAACAAATTTAAAAGTATAAAAGGGCCCATAAAAAAATCTTATGGGAGCTTAGACAACAGCTCAATATTAAAAATCTTACTATGCTACTGGCTAGTTTTATGGGGTTTTGTTGTTTGTTTGTTTTTGTTTTTTGAGAAAGGATTTCTCTGTAGCTTTGAAGGCTGTCCTGGAACTAGCTCTTGTAGACCAGGCTGGCCTCGAACTCACAAAGATCCACCTGCCTCTGCCTCCCGAGTGCTGGGATTAAAGGCGTGCGCCACCACCGCCCGGCTGGCTAGTTTTATGCTAACTTGACATAACTTACGATCATCTGAGAGGAGGAAGCCTCAATTAAGAAAGTGTCTCCACAAGACTGGGTTTCAGGGAAGCCTATAGGGCATTTTCTTAATTAGTGATTGATGGGTGGGGGATAGCCCACTGTAGATGGAGCCATCCCTGGGTTGGCGATCTTGGGTTCTATAAAAAAGCAGGGTATCAGGTGGTGGTTGTCCACGCCTTTAATCCCAGCACTTGGGAGGCAGAGGCAGGTGAATCTCTGAATTAGAGACCAACCTGGTCTACAAGAGCTAGTTCCAGGACAGGCTCCCAAGCCACAGAGAAAAACCAAAAAAAAAAAGAACAAAACAAAAAGGAATGAAGAAAAGAAAAAAGGAGGAAGGAAGGAAAGAAAGGAGGGAGGGAGAGAAGGAGGGAAAAAGGGAGGAAGGGAGGGAGGGAGGAAGGAAGGAAAAGGAGGCTGAGCAAGCCATGATGAGCAAACCAGTAAGCAGCATCAGCTCCTTCCTCCAGGTCCTTGCCTTATTCCTGCTCTGACTTCTTTCAATAATAGACTACGGTATGAGAGTGTCAGCCAAATAAACCCTTTCCTCCCCAATTTGTTTTTTGGTTATGGTGTTTTGTCACTGACCAACACTGACTAAGACACTATGCAAGCATGCAGACCTAAACTTGGACCTCTAACATCTATGTTCATACAGTGTGCATCTGTAATACAAACATTGGAAAGCAGAGACAAAAGGGGATCCTGAGGGCTTTCTGGGAAATTAGTCGGGCCTAATCAGTGAGCTCCAGGTTGAGTGGGAGACCCTGTATCAAAATCTAAGGTGGGAGAGCAACAGCATTGACACTTGATGCCCATCTCTGGCTTCTCCATGAGTACACACATGTGCATGCCATCTCTTCACCCCAAAACTAGTCTCTAATGTTTAAGGATCAGATAACTAAGTAGAAAAGAGGACTAAGCAAGGAAAATTCATGAAGAGGAAAGATGGTTTGGGGACCCCAGTGAGCAAGGAAGCTGCTGCTGCTGGACTTCAACACTTCTTCCCATCTCTGGTCACAAGACGACCTTCCCCCATCCTGTGGCCTCTGTCCACGTCCTTATCACCCTCTACTCTCTCTGGAGGCTGACTAAGTTTAGTAATGTAGTTAAACAAAATCTTGTGAGGATGCTGGGCATGCCTCCTAGAGCTGGGGCTACGATACTGGGTAAGTCAAAATAATAAGGAAATGGGGTAGGAATGTGACAGGAGTTGAGACTGGATCTTGCTATGCGGCTCAGGCTGGCCTTGATCTTCCCATCCTCCTGTCTCCTCCTCCCAAGTACTGGAACCTATTAACATAGGATTTAGACTCTTGAACCACAAGTGAGAACAATATGTATTACAGTTTGAGGTTTTTGTGGAACTTTATTCTTGGTGAATTACATAACTGATAACACTTCTGTCTGGCTTGCTGGCTATACTAGGTCTTGATGAGCCAGGAAGTTCCTTAATAAAAGTGCAATAATTATCAAGACAACAGTTGTAATTCAAACTTGTATTTTATACATGCAACTTGGCAAAGGAATGAGACTTCTATTAAAGGCAGTGTGAAAGCAAACTACAATTTTGCTCGCCTCTGCAGCTTTGCTTTTGTGCCTGTCTTTAACTAGTTCTGGAGCCTAGAAATTTAAAGAACACACAAGTACCACATGGATAACAACAAAAACATGAGCTTCTACCTTTAAAGGCCAGGCCTTTATTAAAATACAGTCCAAAGCCAGCTGTCCCTGGTTTTGTGCTGAACTGCCTTTGGGGCAAGAGAAAAAACTGTGCAGAATAAATCTCGTGTGTAGCTTCAATTTCACTCCGATTTATAAGACATAAACTCTGACATGGGTCTAGAGTTCTACTATCTCCTGTTTATTGAAAACTATAGACTATGTATACTTTTATTATACTGGAAATATGTCAAATTCTTTGTGAAGAGATGGAAATAGTAAAAAAAAAATACAAATAGTGAAAAAATGTTGCTTAAAGTAGAAAATAAAGATTTTTTTTAATGGGAAGATTGAGGGGAGGGAAATAAGACCTTTAAAATCAAAACAGAATGTCATAAGGAATACTATTCCCCAAACTCAAACCACGCTGCTAAAAGACAGAATAAACTGCTAAAAGACAGAATAAACTGCTAAAAGACAGAATAAAGAGGAAAACAATGCTGGCGTTAACTAATTCAGAAATAATGACAAGCCCAAAAGGATCCCTATCTTTTTAAAGATCAGAATGACAAAACAATAACAATGATAATTATTGAACCTGGATAGCTGGATCTCCTTATCAATTTTTTTTTATATATTTGGAATTTTCACAATTAAGTTTGGTTTTTTTGTTTTGTTTTTCGAGATAGGGTTTCTCTGTAGCTTTACAGCCTGTCCTGGAACTAGCTCTTGTAGACCAGGTTGGCCTCAAATTCACAGAGATCCACCTGCCTCTGCCTCCTGAGTGCTGGGATTAAAGGCATGTACCACCACCACCCGGCTAAGTTTGTTTTAAATTGTTATAAATATTGACACCAAGTCTGATGACCTGAGTTCCCCAGACAGTAGAAGGGAAAAACAGACTCCTGCAAATTGTCCTCTGACCTCCACAGAAGCACCATGGCCTATGCATACATATGCACACTAATTAAATAAATATTAGGTTTTTTTAAAAATTACCACAGATGTCAGAGAGGACTACAGGGAAAGTTACACACGCTACTCAAAGTACCACTGTGCATTGTAGTTCTGCGGCTGTGGAGCTAAACTTACTCAGGGGACACAAGGAACTTTCAAAGTCCTGAAGGACTAGCCTAAGACATTCACAGTCAGGATCCTAAGGTAAGGCATAAGAAAGTAGAACCAATTAAAGGGGAAATGAATTAAAGGGACATTGCAAAATTAGATTATCAGAAGGTGAGCTACTGCTCTGATGAGAGAATGCTTTTAGTAAACCAAGGACACTGTGACTTTATTTCTTGCAGTTAGATCTCTCCTGAGATAAAAGGAATATAACAGGGAAGTGTCTTCATCCAAAGTAAAAAATATAAAGACAACATGAAATTCAAGCAAGCACAACTGCTATATGAACAGATATAAGGACTCTTACATGAACAGATATAAGAAGCAGATGTCACTGGTCTGTTATTACACACTATAAGGCAGTGACAGTCACCTTGCAACATCAGGAGAGACGACAGAGACTTTCAAACCACATCTTCAGTGCTGCATTCAGAAAGAGCTCACAGAGAAACCGGAATCACAATCAACAGAGAGAAGGGTAGCTCAAGCTAACAACATTGGTCAAGCTGTGTCCAATTCTGATCTGTGTGAAAAGGGGTCAAGACTCAAATGCTACCCAGAGAAAAGACAGTTTGCATAGGCAGCCTTTGCCCCAGATATACATTAACTTGGTTTGTTTTGAGAAAGAGTCTCTCACTTTTAAGTCATTGCTAATTTGTGGCAATCTTCCTGCCCTAGCATTCCAAGTGCTGGTATCACAAGCATGAGTTATGACGCCCAGCTATGGAATTTA
>JAQHUG010000218.1:2353324-2376154 GCA_028555095.1 Dicrostonyx torquatus
AAAGGCACTGAAGTGATTTTTCAAAGATATTCTGTTATATTAATTACATTGGCATCTAGTCCAACTATCATCAGAGGGGCAGCTGATGGGAACAGATGCAGAGATCCACAGCCAAATACTAGACAGACTAACAGGCAGGGTAGCCCACAGAAGATGGATGGAGAGGAAGGATTGTAGGAGCCAGAGGGGTTGAAGTCACCATGAGAACACAGCCCACAGAACCAACAGAGACTGAAGTGATAAACACAGACCCTGTATGAGTCTGAGCTAGGTCCTCTGCACATAACTTAATGTTGTGTAGTTTGGTGTTCTCGTGGGAGTCGGGGATGAGGATGTCTATGACTCTTTTACCGTCATGTGGGATCCTTTTCCTCCTTCTGGGTTGCCTTGTCCAACTCTGATATGAGGGCTTATACCCAGTCTTATTGTATCTTTATTGTATCTTGTTTGGCCATATTTGCTGGATATCCCTGAGGGGGGTGGGGTTGCTCTTTTTTTTTTTTTTTTTTTTTTTTAGGAAATGGAGGAGTGGATCTGGGGGAAAAGGGAGGTGGTAGGAAGAACTGGAAGGAGTGGAGGGAGGAGAAACTGCAATTGGGATGTAATGTATGAGAGAAGAATAAAAGTCAAAAAAAAGAGAAAAGAAAAAATGAGGTACTTTGAACAAATTAAAAATGGTCATTGACTTACTCTATAAACTATCACAAATTTAAAATACTGTAGATTTAAAACACATTTAATCCATCTAACCTAACCACAGCATACCTAGGCTGCCTCAAATGTGTTCAAAATTCTTAGATCTGCCTAGCACTGAGTAAAATACTGATTATGACTAACTGAATACTACATAGAAATTTAAAACAGAATGGCCATATGCTTATGATTCCCTACCACCAAGTCAATAAATTACAAAGTGAACCACTTCACGACAGGAGATACTTGTACACATGTTTTGTTTTTCAGTTAAACATGAAGCAGGGCTGGTAGCAGAGAAGCAAAAGGTAAGGCTGCAGGAAGTTTGGGAACAGAGGGAAAGGCATACACTAAGCTATTTTACAGTGAAGGAGTGTACTAATGAAGCTACACAAATTTCCACTGACGGTGTACAACAAAAAATAAAGAACAATCAAACTGGCTGTGCAATTTTCTCTTTCAAGGGATGCTTTTCTGTGCAAAAGCAGGGAGCAGGCAGACTTGATTCTGACTCGGAACTAGGAATAGGAAAGATGACAAAGGTGATTAAGGAGCTTTTATACACATACATATGTTTCTGTGTGTACATGTATGTATGCATGTGTGTATGTATGTATGTGTGCATATGCATGAGAGATATAGATATGAAAAACAGAAAATTCTTCTAAAAAGGAAGAAACAATCTCCTTTATCTATATATGTTTAAAAATCCTGGGAAACTCATGTCACAATTTTAATTTCAAGAAAACAAACAGAAATGAATAGACATCAGTTCAGCTAATTACAATGTGCTCAAGAAAAACCTTAGATTAAAAAAAGAAAGAAAACAAAGAAAAACCTTGGATAATGATCAAAGATTTGCTAGAATTTCTTGGATTATAATCTGTAGGACAATTAATAAAAACCAAGAAGCAGATATTAGGGATCTGAAGGTCAGAAAAGCAAAACAGTCAGTCACTGGTTCATGAAATATCATTACAATGATCATACATAGTTCATACTATATCTAGTTTGTCACATAACATGTGAGTATAATTAAAAACATATCCTTACCTTTGTATTTCCCAAGAAATCACCATATTCTCTTAATATTCTTTGGTTTCTAAACAGTCCTACAGGAATAAGAAGATAAGTTTAGGTCATATATATTCTTACTAATCAGTCTATAATATTACAACTATTCTTTTTATGATTGTATTAAATGGTTGAAGGGGTAGCTCAGTAAGTAGGGTGCTTGCTTACCATGTACAAAGTTCACTACCCAGAACCAAGTATGCCAGGTGTAGCACACACCTGCAACCCTAGCATTCTGGGTGGAAACAGGAGAATGAGGAGTTCAAAGTCTTCCTTGGCTACATAGCAAATTTGAGATTAGCCTGGGTTATGTGAGACCATAACAATCCCCTGCATCTGAGGACTATATTCAGGAAGTTTCTTTCCACAGATATGGAAAACTAGGATTACACTGTTATCTATAAAGAGCAAGATGTATAAATCTATGCACATGCAGGGCACCGTCCCATTTCTATTATGTTAAGATGTGTGTGTACAGGCTGCTGGAGAGGGGCCACAGCTGCTAGAAGAGCCTGCTGCTCAATCTGAGAATCAGAGTGTGGATCAAAGCACTACCACCCATGTCGGACAGCTCACAAGTGGCAATAATTCCAACACCAAGGGACTTAATGCCTTCTTCAGGACTCTGGGGGCACCTGCACACATGTGCATACACTCATAAAGACATGCACATATACAAATACATAAATCTTTTTAAAGTGTGTATGTAAATTTTAAAATGTATTGGAAATATTCTGAAAGGAGTATCTATCGATAACAGTTATCTCTAGGAAGGAAAATGAAAATATTGTAGAAAAGAAAGAAAACATCACTCTATATTTTTGTATTTGTTTGGAGTACTGGGACATCAAACTGCATTCTTTTTGAGTCATAAATACATACATTACTTTTTGCATCAATAAATATATAAATCATGTAAAAACAAATCTTTCAGTGCCCTAAACCAAAGCTCTAAATCATTGAAATCAGTTCCTCGAGAGTCTTACTTGTGTCTGTAGTTGAAAGACAGTTTCTTACTCATGTTGGACCTGATAAATATTTGCTGAATGGATGAATGTAGTGCTAGAAGCAGTAACTACCACTTTTATAATGGTAATCGATAAATCAGATCCAAAGTGTTTCTACTGTTGTTTACCAGATACTACAAAAAGTGCTCTTCACTTCCTCTTATCAGCTTAGAAAGTTATCAAGGAAAAAACATTCTTTTTTCCAAAACAATTCCCACAGTGAAAACTGGTACTTGCTGGAGCAATAGAGTCAAACCATGAGGTGCAAACACTAGAGACTACCTGGCTAGCAGGGGCACAGCTCTTACCTATATGTCACCTTTCAACAAGCCCAGCATTAAATTAAAAAATACCTTGTTGGGGAATATTAATTTAAGGAGTGTTGCTTTTGTTTATGCTGCATTTGTTTAACTCTGTGAAGCTGTGATTCTTTGCCTATTGAAAATACCTGATGGTCTAATAAAGAGTTGAACGGCCAATAGTAAGGCAGAAGCAAGGATGGGCAGGGTTGGCAGGAAGAGAGAATAAACAAAAGGAGAAATGAAGAAGAGGAGAGCAAGAGAATAAGGAGAGGACCACATCAGGGTCAGCAAGCCATAAAGAAAGTAAAGAAAGGTGTACAGAAATAGAGAAAGATAAAAGCCCAGAAGCAAAAGGCAGTCAGGATAATTTAAGTTTAAAAAAGCTGGCAAGAAACAAGTCAAGCTAAGGCCAGCCATTCATAACTAAGAATGAGCCTCTGTGTGTGATTTATTTGGGCACTAGATGGTAGGACCCCCAAAAAGTCAAAACAGTAAAACATCACACGACAATACTTACTTTCTCTGTATTCTATTTCTGCTTCTTTACGCAATTTTTTCTCCCTGGCAAGAGCTTCAAGGCTTCCCCAAACTTCCAAAGCTCTGTGTATACATACACACACAGTCACCACCAAGAAACATATTAAATTACTTTATAATAATTGTACTTAAATATAAAAGAATTGTAAATATATAAGAAGCTTGCTAAAAAAAAAAAAATAAAAAAAAAAAGCAAAAGGTCTTCTCAGACCAAAAAAGGAACATTTAAACTTCTGAGTCAAATCTACAGATTCAAATAATTTGCGGATTCTACATTCCGCAAATGTTTTTATAAGTGAGAATATATTTATTTAACTAGTAAATATAAGAACAAGTTGCAAATAAAAAAGAAAGCATCACTTAAGAAACATGTCGTTTGAAAGATTCTGTTTAAGGGCTGGAGAGAAGGCTCAGAGGTTAAGAGAACTGACTGCTGTTCCAGAGGTCCTGAGTTCAATTCCCAGCAACTACATGATAACACACACCCATCTATAATGAGATCTGGTGCTCAGAACACTATATACATAATAAATTAAAAAAAAAGATTCTGTTTAAAATGTTGTTATAACCTAAATCCAGCATGCACTGCTGAGAAGGAATTGGGAATTATGCTCTTACTTTGCTTCCACATCTGACCTCAAGAACACGGTAAAGGACTCAGTATCATCGTGGGGACTTCGTCGTCTGATTTTTCGAAGTTGTTCTAAATCACTGAGACATAAATGTGTTGAAATTAATCAGATGATGCCTGTGCCTTATAGGTTAAGGACAGTAAACAATTACAGTGACCCCCATCTTCAAAGAAAGGATCTGTACAGCATCTAAACATCAGTTTAAAGATGGCATTTTTAATGCAAAAAAAATAGTCTGGAGATAGTAAAGAAGATAATCACTGAAGAATACCATACATAGAATCCATACATATAACCCTGACTGCACGTGGTCTCGTCAGACACTTAACAGAGTCAGGCCTGATCACTACTTCGTTGGGAGTTGCAACTCCCTCACTGATACTTGTACTATGGGCATAACCATGTGTATTGCTCTTCTATTTAAGAATTTAAATTAAGTGTCAGCAAGATGGCTCAGCAAGTAGAGGCCTTTGCTGGCAAGCCTAATGACCTGAGACCCATATGGTTGGAAGAATCAACTCCCAAAAGTTTTCCTCTGGCCTCCACACATGCACCACAGCTATGCACCCACATACTACACAAGGACAATTAAATGTCCCCAAGTTAGAAATGCCTAAGTCACACCTGTAATCACTTTTCTTTCTCTTAAATTCTGAAAGGTTTATATGTTCATTAAGCCACTATGAAAGTTATTTTATATTTAGATAACTAAATATATTAGCCCACTCTTTTATATTTAATCACTGGTTGTCTTGCAGAAATTTTGTGACAGCAATGAACAATTATCTTCATGACAATGTGAAATTTAATAAAAGATAAAGGACCACACTATTTGCACAGAGTACTACACTGAAAGAAATTACTGTACCTGGATTTAAGACAGAACTCATTTATTGCTCTCACTCCAGTGATGAAATTATTCTTAGTGTATTTTGGTCCATACTCCCTTTTCTTAAGGACTGCTTTGACTAAACCAGAAACAAAGAAATATGTAAGTATGAACACTGAAGGCACTAATGGAAAGTGAATACTTGTTGAATTCCACAGACATTTGTTATTTTTTCCTGGTGTATATATAGGATGGTATCGCAGAAAAAGAAATGTCTCCCCAGTATGGAAAACTATAGGATGGATGGTAAATCTAGTGTTTACCTCTATAGTTCATCTCTAATTGATGCTAAAATACCAGCCTTTTATCTATTAGACACCTTGTATCAGGACTGTTCTTTCTAAAGCATTAAAACAATTTAAGCTGCTTTCAGTCTATGTGCAAAAAAGTTCAATAAAAATTACAGAATAGTTCAACGTTTTATAAATTGTAGAGTGAAACCAGCATTCATGAAAAGTCAAAACAGAAAGCAATAAAGGATACTGAATGTAGGAAACAAACTTTTATAAACTGTTTTGATACCCTTATATATAATAATCTGTATGTTTCCTAGGTCATTAAGTAACATTTCTTGTTAAAAAAACTTAAAGCCACCAGATAATTTCACACAAGACTGAAGAGAACTAAGAAATACCTCTATCAATCAAAAATTACAAAAGGTCCTCAAATTATAGGAAAATATTGCCTTCTACTAAACTACAGTCTAACTGTTGGGTATAAACTGTCAGATACAAAAATATGGTACTAATTTGGTACAAATTATAGTTTGAGAGTTAAAAAATTAAATGATACATTTCTATGATAATAAAGCATATAAACTGGGTGGTGGTGGCACACGCCTTTAATGCCAGCACTCGGAAGGCAGAGGCAGGTGGATCTGAGGCCAGTCTGGTCTACAAAGTGAGTTACAGGACAGCTGGGACTGTTAGAGAAAAACTGTCTCGAAAAACAAACAAACAAACAAAAAAAACCAAATACAACATCAAAAAGAAAGCATATAGAGTAAGACTTTCAGTCCCAGGACATAAATAACCTAAGCGAACGTCTGAGCAAGACTAAGACAACAAAAGCTTGTGTTCTGCATTAAACTGTCACCTAGCCACTCCATCAGACACTGTTCTCTCCATCCTAGCTTTCTAGTTTACTTCCAAAAAGAAAGAGCAAAATTAAGTCTAAAATGACTCATTTCTGTGGGTAAAAAACACTCACTGAAAACAATAAAACATCAATACTATTATTAAATGCAAAATACATCTTACTAAGAACATTTCAAAAATGAAGTTAAGTACAAAAGCCAAAACTTTATTTGAAGAAGTATATAAAGGCATTCAGATTACTTTCTGTCTGAATTCTAAGTCCAACGAACTTTACTTCTATCATTCTAAAACTAAAATCTGGGTGTGAGTTATTCTAGAACTGAAAGGAAAATTACACCTCTCTTTAAAAGGACGCTTCTTTAAAGATAAAAGAAGCCCTTCAAAATAGTCAGCAATTCCTGTTGGCCTATCCAAGACCAGATCATGGATGATTGGTGGCAGTGGTCACTGCTATCCCAGCACCATTCTTTTTAATGGAAAGAAGGTTTCACCTTGTAACCTGGGATCCTGCCCTGGCCTCTTGACAGGCTGCAATCACAAGCAAGTCACACGTACAGTCCAAATGCTGATGACTCTTGATTACTTAACTATTTGCATGTGTAATCTTCAAAGCCACCCTGATGAGTGAGTTTTTTTTATCATCTTAGAGAAGCAAGCTAAATGTCAGAGGGTTAAGTAAGTCACCTTATATTAGACAGCTAGAAAGTATGAGAGCCAAACTGAGCCTGTTTGTCTGCACCACACTGCTCCACATCGCACAGACCCACTGATTTCATGAATTAACAGTCAAACTCCACCTAAATTTAAACAAACTATAGCTGAAGATACTGGCCTCTTGTTCTTTATTAACATTACTTTTCTAAAAATATAGAGCAAACTGAAGATTTTGGTTCCTTACACTTTTAAAGTATTTGTCATCAAAATGCAAAATAAACTTCAGCATAAAGTAGCATATAAATAGAATAAGAATTTATGACCAATCTATTTAAAATAAAAGCAAACTATAACCACGTTCTTAGAATAATGTTAAAGACAGTCACATAAACTCGGCATATTTATATATACCCACATACTAAGACATCAAATAAGATATATTTACCTCTTACTTGGAGAGGATCTTGTTTAAGTGGAGCTTTGAGTTCTGCGCCTATATTTTCTTCTGTAAAGTTTATTAAAACAAGTTTACATTGACGTTTTCCAATAAAACTGTAACTTATTAATTTAATCAAGCAATATATAACTGATCACTTATCACAAATGATATAACTGATCATATTATTTTAATTCATTCTATAAAACATAAGAGTGCCACCGGGCGGTGGCGCACACCTTTAATACCAGCACTCAGGAGGCAGAGGCAGGCGGATCTCTGTGAGTTCGAGGCCAGCCTGATCTACAAGAGCTAGTTCCAGGAGTGGCTCCAAAGCTACAGAGAAACCCTGTCTTGAAAAACAAAAGCAAAAACAAAATAAAGAGTGTCAAACTTCATAACAGCTATTTATCTCCTCACTAATAAACTACAGGAGAAAAGGCATGGAATCATTTCAAGAACTAAAAAAAACCTGTGACATGTGCCATCTATTAGTGAAAGGGAAGGTGCATTTAAAGTAAGAAAACAAAGGTACAAAGAATTCTACTACTTTCAAGAAAACATTCAGTAAAGAAGTCTATTAAGTCACATTAGACAACTGTAGCTCCATTCACACCCCCAAAAACCATTTAAAAGATAATAAGGAACTGGAATCTACCTGCCACTATAAGCAAAAGAAATGCTTACAAATACAAATTCAAATACCAGTGCCTTCCAATGCCCCACTGTAGACATATAGACTACTGTTATGATAAAGAAAAATTTTCTGTCTTTTTATGAAGCAGGGTCTCAGAATGGGCTCGAATCCATAATGCTCCTGCCTCAGTCTCCTGAATTACAGGAGAACATCAACGCCAAACAAAAAAAGTTTGTAAGCAGGATATAAACAACATAAAGGAGAAAAAAAGCAGTAAATTATAATTCAGAAAATTTAGTCAACAAAATATCCTATAAAACAAAAAAAAAAAGAGGCCGAGCAGTGTTGGTGCACGCCTTTAATCCCAACACTAAGGAGGCAGAGGCAGGTGGCTATCTCGTGAATTTGAGGCCAGCCTGGTCTACAGAGTAAGTTCCACGACATCCACAACTGTTTCACAGAGAAACCCTATCTCAAAACAAAACAACAACAAAAATTGGTGGTGGGGGGGTGAACTGGAGAGATGGCTCAGCAACAAAGAGGACTTGCTGCTCTTCAGAGTCTGGTGCCCAGCACATGGGTGGGTGGCTCACAAATGCCTATAGCTCCAGCACCAGACAGAGGATATGCTACACTTTTCTGGCCCCCACAGACACCTGTACATACACACAAATGAAACAATACATCTTTTTCAAAGGAAGGAGATAAAGTCTCACATTGGAAGAAATTATTTCCAACAAATAGAGCCACAAAGCATTAGTATCAAGCATACTTTAAAACTTCCTCTAGGAGCTGGAGAGACAGCTTAGAGGTTAAGAGCACTAACTGCTCTTCCAGAGGTCGTGAGTTCAATTCCCAGTAACCACATGGTGGCTCACAACCATCTCTTTTGGGATCTAATGCTCTCTTCTGGCTTGTGTATACATAATAAATAAAGAAATCTTGCCAGGTGGTGGTGGTGCACACCTTTAATCCCAGGCAGAGGCAGGCGGATCTTTGTGAGTTCGAGACCAGCCTGGTCTACAAGAGCTAGTTCCAGCGCAGGCTCCAAAGCCACAGAGAAACCCTGTCTGGAAAAACCAAAAAGAAAAAAAAAAAAAAGAAAGAAAGAAAAAAATATTTAAAAAACAAAAAACCTTCCTCCAGATCAATAAGAAAAAGTTCATTAAACTAAGCACTAGAACAAATATGCATAGAAAAACAATTATGCATTGCCAGTAGATGTATGAAAAGGTGATTATTCATTAACGGAATCCAAATGAAACCAAGGAATTCCAATTTACAACCATTACACTATGGAAAATGAAAAATCACAACACCCAAGTTTGGTGACCGTGTGAAAGAATGAGAATATGGCTGCTGGTAGGAACAGGCACAAGTATTGATCGAAATTATAACCCAGTAATTCTTCCAGGTCAAAAAGAACAAAAATATCCCTGTACAAGGGCAACACAAGAGAGGAATGTGGCATTCATAGGAATACTCTATTCTGTTTTTAAAACGACAAAAAACAAAATGCCCACCAGTAAAATAACAAACAATGAATGATACATTCATTGACCATTTGTATGTAGAGGTGGCAATCATAATAACGGCTATCTTTCCTTAAGCCCTCATTGTGAGCCAAACACAACTCTATCAATGCTTTTAATTCACACAACAAATAGCCCTCAATAGTATGTACTATAATTATAATTATGTGCTATAAATCATTTGAAAATATCAAACCCACAAATACACCGATAATCAGGATAAATCTAGCAAAAATACTTAAACAAAACCTCAAAAACACAAACAAAACTTCAAAGAATACATGTAAGCCAACATAACAAAGTTCAAAAACAGACAAAACTAAGTAATTTAGAATACACAAATATGCTATTCATTTCACCTCCCCTTTCCAAGAGTTATTTTTTAATTATGTGATGTGTGTAACGCCTGTGTGAGTTCGTGCGCACTGTATGCATGCAGGAGCCTGTGGAAGCCAGAAGAGGGCATCAGACCCCCTGGAACTAGAGTTAAGGCTGTGAAGCCACCTGGTGGTGCTGACACTGAACCTGAGTCCTGAGAGCAGCAAGTAGTCTTAACCATGAGCTATATCTCCAGCACTTCCTCATCTCGCTTTTTTTTTTTTAAAACCAAGGTACTAAGGCGGAAAATGACTTGGAATCACACAGCAAATGCAAATCAGAGACAGATGCTATCAAGAAGTTCTTAAGCTGATTAGCAAATTCCAAGATTCTAATTTTATTTTCTAACTTTAAAATAATATTATAATGTACACATATATAATATATATTTAACATATATTTAAAGATTATATATTTAAATATTTAAAAATTTAAATATTTAAAAATTGTTTAAATATACATAAAATATGCATAATATATTGCTAAAGATAAAAGTATATATAAATGCATAAATATAAAATACATTTTGCAATAAAAACCTCATTCACCCTTAAAACTTCATTCAATAAGAGGATTCCATATTTTATCATAGCTTAATTGCAGACAATATCTACTCAGCATTCAACTGGTGCCAAGCATTATTCTATGTACTTATGTGACCTACTCTACTTAGTTCCCACAAAATCATTTTGGTATAGGTATTATTACAAAGAAACTGAAGCAGAGAGAAGGTATAATGTTCCCCAAAGTCACACCACTACCAATAAGTCACACCACTACCATTTCCTTTTTATGAGCAAAGAGATTCCAAGCAAAGGGGTCCTATAACTGCACAGCTGATATTTTAGACATAGAAACAGGCAGGATCGAAATCTAAGACGTTTCTATTGGTGTGATGTGCTCTGTTAACCATTTTCCTATACTATGGAAACTATGCCTTATGTTTACAACAATATCCGATACATAAACAGGCATCTTTTACACTGGGGCAAAACAGAAAGGGTTCACAGTGCATGCTGAGTAACTAACTAGTGACATGAAAACCATGGGAACCTCTTGAATACTTTCTGTGGAAGAATGAGGACAGGCAATGGAAGAGGCAAGAACAGAGACAGAAACCATTTGGGTTTTCAGTAGAAGCTGAGGGAGAACGGGCTCAAGGAAGGGAAAATTGCTGGTATAGTTAGAAGATAAATCACAAGAACAAGTGCTGAAGCAGATGAGAGAGAGAGAGAGAGAGAGAGAGAGAGAGAGAGAGAGAGAGAGAGAGGAGCAGAATACAAAGAAAGTCTGTGTTTCTCTTTGCAACATGCACACATTTAAATGATATGCCTTTGCATTAAATACAACCATCTGATTGTTGTGTTTGTTAGTCTTTTTTCCTTTGCTTTTATTTTTTATTTCACATTTCCTGCCATCTGGTAAGAATCGATTGATTTTTCCATATGTTCCTTCCATCCCACCCTCCAACTGTTGGTTTGGAAATTATAAACTTATATTTATATTCTTTAATTTAATATACATAGAGTATTTCCTGTAACTCTTTCAGCCATCTGCAAAGTCAGTAAATATTTCCAATCCTCTAGAACAAAAGAAACCTTACATAACACCCTATATTAAAGTTTTAATATTAAATTCCAAAAGAACATTTGTTTTTTCTATTATAATACTTAATTTTATCAACATGACTTAGCCATTTCTTGTTCTTCGCTATCTTTTCTGTATTATTATATCCCTGAGTTTATTTTGTAACTTAGGGAAATATTTAATTTAACAATGTTCTTCTTTAACTCTGAGTGAAATGGCTCTAACATCCACCTTCATGCTTAATAACAAGCTTATTTTCACCTTTAAATCGGCATGAAATTGCAGAGTAATGTTTAGTTTTCGTCTCGTGATCTCAAAGGTATCACTTGCAAGGAGCCCTCCTTTGGTTTTCTGCATACTGTTGATATATAAAATGATTATTTCAAATGAGCAACAACTGGACTCACAACATCCCGGATTCTCTGTTGGGCAGCTCTTAGGCTGAACTGTTGCTTGGTCTTGTTTTCCATCTGGTTTCTCTAGATAAGATATCTCCATAGATTCTCTTTCTTATCCTGCTCAACAGTCCAAATGTACTTGTTGCAGGATATTCGATCACATTGCGAACCCCGAGTTTGCATTTGTGTTCATTAAATAAAATCAACCTTGGTTCAGGGGGTGGAACCAGCAATAGCTATACTGTCTGGAGGAGCCAGGGATATGAAGAGACACACAGGAAGGAGAGGATGGGACTTGGAGTCCCATGCTTCCTTTTAGTTTCAGGCGAGTGGTGAGATGAGTCTCTCGCTGGATCTCCAGCTAAAAAAGGAAGGTCATGGTTGCTTCTCGGTTTCTCTGACCTAGCAGGTTTTCACCCCAGTAGCTAACTCCCAAATCTTTATTGATAAATAATAGAGACTTAGTTAAAATCCACACATCATGGCCATGGCAAGGTCAGGATTGTGAGATCAGAAGTCCCTTCAGGCTGCAGCCTGAGTGGTGGGTCGCTGATGGTGGGGCTGTGGGGCAGCAAGCAGATGGTAATTAAAATATCAGTAGACTGATGTGTAGCCATGAAGCTGACAGAAAAATGGTGTGGGATAATTCTGTCAATTATGTTTTAAATAAATGCTGATAATAAGGCAGGAAGTATAAGGGGGACAACCAGACAGGAAGTAGAGGCAGGTCAATGAGAACAGGAGTATTCTGGGAAAAAGGAAGCTCTTTCCCCAGTCCTGTCCAGACCACAGAAGAAGCAGGATATGACCTACCCCACTGAAAAAGGTACTGAGCCATGTGGCTAACATAGATAAGGATAATGGGTTAATATATGTTATAAGAGCTAATACAAAGCCTGAGCTAATGGGCCAATCAGTTTATAACCTAATGTAGACTCTCTGTGTGATTTTCTCTGGGACTAAATGGCTGGGGGACCAGGAGGGACAGAACAAGCAGGCTCTCATGTTACAGAAAAATATAATTTGGTACCAAATGTGGAGGCCACATATATCCACCATAGAGTCTGAGAAAGCTAAAACAAAAAAGTTCCAAATATGCAGCCAGACATGGATTCCTAGTAAATGCAATCTCTCAGGCAGTGACAGTGTTTGCCTTGTACAGAGGCATGGCTCCTTCAAGAGGCCCTGCTGGCAGTAGAGCATTTGAGAAGCTGGCCTAGGCAGAAAGCCTGCAGTGGACTACCAACTTCACAGAGCTGGAGCCAATAAACAGGGCTTGGCCAATGACTATAGGCATGAGTCTTAGCTCTCACACAAGGTCAAACAGTGGCTGCAGCCCAGAACTAGCCTGCTAGACCATCCCAGGGGGTAGAGGAGGGTAGAGCCAGCCACCAGTACAAAGTGCTAAATGGAGTCACACTGCAGATGGGCTGGTAAGGTTTGGCTCACACGGTCAGAAAAAAATCTTCAGGCATGCAAAAAGTCAGGTCCAGACCAGGAAAAGAAAACAAACTCTGAATAGGTACAGTATACTTGAAAATGTGTTTAGATGCTAAAGAGAAGAAAATGGGTATGGACAATCACAGAAATAAAAAGTTTTAGAATAACACAGTAAAGTCTTTGAAGAAAGAGTAAAGTAATATAAGACTAAGCCATGTGAGGGTGGGAAATACACAGGGCATCTGGATTTTTGTATGGTGCTTAGTTGACTTAAGTTTTTTAATGATGATGAGCGAAGGGCAAATGCTGCTGAGAGGCACTGGATTGTAAAAAAAACTATTAAATTAAACTAGCTTATATATTTTAAGGGTATATATATATATTTCAGAGTGGAGTCAGAAATGTGTTGCATTGGGGAAAGGTGATGCCTTTTTTTCCACAGGAAAAGAAAGCTATGTATTTCTTCAAAATTAATAAAGACCAGATTTGATCTGGGGAGACCTCCTGAAAACTGTGGCTGCAGACATGAAAGAAGAAACCAAGAAAAACTACAAAACAGAGGACATAAATGCTGATCCCTTCTACATAGGAACAGTTCTAAGACTAAATGAAACATGAAAAATGTTGTTGGCTACAGAGTCCTCATCAATTATTATTATATGCCATTCTTTCATATAGCATGAATGGAGATTTCTATTACAGTTTGGATATATAGGCCAAACAACATATAAAGTTGACAGATGTCTTTTGCCTGTTCAAACAGAAAATAGAAAATCATCTTTAGCTGATTTGTGCATATCGCACATTCCAAACTTGTGTTTATACAGATATGTATATTACCTTTATACAAAGAAGTTTGTTGCATTTTCAGAAAAGAAAAAAGACACAGACTCCAAAGAAGACAAGTAGCCCAGGTGACCAAGCCTCTAAGAACACCTCTGTTGCAGTCTCTTCAAAAATCTGCATTCTGAACAACTTCGAAGAAGCTAGCTGAGATAGTTTAGCCTCAGATTACTCCAGCTAGGACTTCAGGTAAGCTTTGCACTTTCCCATTAGAGATTGAACAAAAAATAATAAGCTAGGTCTTCCAGGACTTGACCATTACCCCAATTTTCTCAAGGGTAAACACTGAAGATGCCACTGGTCCCCAGACAACAGGAAGTAATTTTAAGAACATGGCGTCCACATTCCCAAGAGGTGGGGTGGGTGGTTTTTGGTCATTTGGTGGGTTATTAATGTCTGTCGTTGTTTGGGGAGGGGAGCTGGTTGCAACTTGTTACTGGTCATGGTCAGGGAAAAACTATGCAAATGAAGTTAGATTCAGGGATCTCTTTCTGAAAAAAAATGGGGAGGATACAAGAATGATACGATGAAAAGGTAGATGACTGAATCTATTTTAAACAAAAAGCAGCTATTAGTTTTATTTACATTGGTGTGGGTTTTTATACACTGATACAAATTTAACGTTATTTTTGTTTTAACATATTGTATATATGTTTCTACTGTTGTTTAAGGTACTTTACTTATGCAGTTCATTTTAAAATGTAATGTAACATTCTAATCCTTGAAAGCTATTATTACAAACTATTTAGAATAATTAAGAAATGCAGGTTAGTAGTTAGTCATCTATAACAATCAAACTTTTAGTCATGTTAGGTATGTTTTCAAGGTTCAACAGATATACTTTAGATAGGTGGTCTTCAAACACTTCAGAGACCTACAGAATATGACATTTAAGATGTTTTAATAACATAAGGCTTTTCATGACAGTGACATATGTCTACTCCTGGCAATGTCAATCTACTTCAAAGTACATGATGGGCATTGAAGAACCTCCATATGTAATTTGCTTTCATTGTGGCAAAGTCAGTCACCGCGCAAGAGACTGCCCTTGACTCAACTGCTGACAACATGCTGTCCAAATTGGACAAGAAGGACAGAAAAGGTGACTGCCAAACTTTGCCAAGATAAGATAGACCAGTCCTTCAAAATTCCTGTATCAAAGAAAAAATCTGTCAGATAGTCTTAGGCCTGTAGACCAAAGATGGATACCCTAAAACTGCAGAGAACCTTGGATGACTGTCAAGGCAGCCATTTGTCTCTGTCATTTTTATTGCTTTAGAAGTTGCTTGTTCTTCACTTCCTGTTTACTCAGGTAAAAATTTATCCTCCTTGGGTCTCTGATGGAGATTGAATACTAGATAGTTCTACCTTTTTCTTTGTTACCAAATTCAGAAAAGAAAATTACAAAAAGAGATGCAAAGTTTATAGGGTTGAGAGACATAAAAGCTTAAGTTATCTATCCAAGAAAATATTTTTAGCTCTAAAAGGATATTTTTAGGCTTAGTAATACAAGTGTGTGGTGTATGTGCACATCTTAATGTGATTGTAGGCACAAGAATAGATGTGCACCATGTGGAGGTCAGAAGACAACTTCTACCCTCTTGCTGTTTGCTACTGCATGAACCAGGCAAGGTGGCCCATGAGCTGGGATTTTTCCCATCGCCACCTCCCACTTTGCTGTAGGCATGCTGGAATCATACATGCTCTACTGTATCTATCTTTATGTGGGTTCTGGGGATCTGAACCCAGTCCTCACACTTGACGGGAAGCACTTTATCCTCTGATCAATTCTCTTAGCCCTCCAGTATCTCTATAAATTACTTATTTTTCTGTCTTCTCACTCTTAAGTGACTATGAAATATTAGCTAGAGCTTCATTCTGTTTTATTTTGTATGAGACAGCATCTAATCTAGTACAGTACAAGCTGGTCTCAGACTACAGCCATTCTGTCTAAACGAACCTGTCAAAAGCTTCAGAAACACCACTTAACCCCCACAATGATCATTTAACCAAAGCACATAAAATAAGTTGCTCTCACATGGAAACTTGTGACTATTCTCATTAAGAACTGTCTAGATGTTACTATATATATAATGCTATGAAGCACAAATAAGGAGGTTAGCAAATGGCTCAAACACATGCATGAATACTTATTTTACAAACCATAACCATCCAAATAAACTCACACTACTTGCTGGTATAGAATCTTCATAATTTCCACAAATAATCAGATATTCTACCCATGAATATCTCTAGACATTTGTTTTAAACTCAAATTCTGGCTGTTTGCCACACATCTGCTGTCATTAGTAAGATTAAAACTAATTTTACGAAAATTCAATCTGAATGCTCCTTAAAAATTTAAGGATGTCTTAGCAAGTCTCTGCTCCTTAATGAGCTGCTCCTGACTTCACCATGTGATTTGAATTATTCAAAAGTCAATCTCAAACTCTTAAGTATATAAATTATCTTTCAATCAAGCAATTACTTGGTATCTATCTGATAGCTAACAAGGTCTAATTTGGCTTAGGCAAATCTTGAAAAAGAGCCCAAAATAAAACTGTCAATAAACAATGTATTTCTACTATAAGACAATTAAACTCAAATTTTTATTAGTTTAAAGGAAGCAAACTCATGGATATCAATTTTAAAGATCCTATATAGTGGAACCAACATTTAATATTTTTGTCTGAGTTTATGTTTACCTAAGAAAACCACAATCTAATATATTTGCCCTTAATTATGTCATCTCATCAACTGTTCTTTCCTTTACTGGGTTTTAATAATAAGCATGCTGAATTCTGAACTTAAGAGACTCATTACACTTTTTATTCCTTCAACTAGTAATACCCAACTCTTTAAAAATTCAATCAATTAATTTTGTGTGTATATATGTGCATATATGTGAGTTATGTAATCATGTGTGCTATGACATATGTGTGGAGGTCAAAGGATTTACTAGAAAGGCTCACAGGCTGTGTTTCATCTAGTCCAACACTGGCTGGCTGTCTACCACCAGAAGGCTAAAGAATCCATAGTTGTTTGGTCCATGTGGCCGGAAGATCAGTCTCAGCTAGTCTTCGTATACACTGGAATTTGAAGAAGTAGACTCTAATGTCAGTGAAGGGATAGATTTGCTTCCTTCTTCCATGTCCTTTACATATGCCAGCAGAAGGTGTGGCCCAGATTAAAAGTAGGTGGATTTTTCCACCTCAAAAGATTTGGAGTAATGGTGTATCTTCCAATATACCGCAGTGGTGGCTTAAGCCTTTAATCCCAGCACTTGGGAGGCAGAGGCAGGCAGATATCCAAGTTCGAGACCAGCCTGGTTTACAGAGTGAGTTCCAGGACAGCCAGAGCTATACAGAGAAACCCTGTCTCAAAAACCAATACATACATACATGCATACATACATATGTACACACATAAAGATGGATCTTCCCACAAAGATCGTGATTAGAAGTGGGTCTTCCCATTTCAAATGATTTAATTATGAAAAAAATCTCTCACAGGCATGCCCAGCCATTTGGGTTTTAGTTAATTTCAGATGTAGTCAAGTTGACAGCCAAGAATAACCATCACAACGGGGGACTATGAGAGGGAAGATAGTGGATTTTTTATTTGAGTAAATTTTGTTCTGTGGATAAATGGAAGTCAAGGGGAAGCTCTAAAAGGAAGGGATACAATCTATTGTTTAAGGACCATGCTGGCTATCTGGAAAATCAATAGAGAAGCAAAGAGAGGAAGCGGCTTGCTGTGGTTTGAATAAGAATGCCCACCATGGGCTCACATATTTGAATGCTTGGAAAGGATTAGGCTGGATTAGGATTGGGGCTGGAGAGATGGCTCAGTGGTTAAGAACATTGGCTGCTCTTCCAGAGGACCCAGGTGCAACTCCCAGCACCCACATGGCAGCTTACAAGTGTCTGTAACTCCTGATCCAAGGGGATCCAACACTCTCATACAGACATACCTGCAGGCAAAACACCAATCAATGCTCATAAAATAACAAATAGAAAAAAAAATCTGTTATTAATATAGCTAAATCCTTGTTTGCATTACTGTTTTCAGGTTTCCTCCTTTGCAACCTGTTTGCCATTTTGTAACAAGCCATCCTCCAAAATTTTAAAGACAAATCCAGCCTCTGCTCAGGCCTCCTCACAGATACTGACAGACACCCTACAACACCTCCCACAACTACTCTGAGCATTTGCCAATGGCATGACATCTTACCTGGCAAATGAGTTAACAACAAACAGGTGCCACATCTTTCTTTCTTCCTTCCCTTTTTTTTTTTTTGGGGGGGGCAGGGTTTCTCTGTAGCTTTGGAACCTGTCCTGGAACTAGCTCTTGTAGACCAGGTTGGCCTCGAACTCACAGAGATCCACCTGCCTCTGCCTCCCGAGTGCTGGGATTAAAGGCGTGCGCCACCACTGCCTGGCTCAGGTGCCACATCTTGTTTCCCACCTAGTTCTTCCTCCTGTCTGGGAAGCAGAGAGCCTGGCTGCAGGCTCTTGCCGTGAGTTCATGACCAGTCTGGAATAAGTAATCTTGTCTCAAAATAAAGAGTATTAAAAATATAAATAAAATAATAAAGCTGATGTGCTTATGAAATGCTCAGTGAACAAAAGCACTTTTTTTCACAACTCTGGTGAGTAGGTTTGATCCTCCACACTCACAGGAAGGTAGAAGAAGCACCAACTTCACAAAGTTGTCTTCTGAGCTCCACATGTGCACGTACATGCATGTACACACACGCACACACACATTCACAATAATAATAATAATAATTTTGTTAAAGGCTGGGTGTAGCTCAATAGTAGAGTACTTGCCTCTTGTGTGAGTTCAATCACCAAAAAAAAAAAAAAAAAAAAGAACAAACAAAAAACAACAAAACACCAATGTATGTTTTACAGAATTGAAAGAATTTAATGGATATAAAATATTAGCCAATAAATAGCACATCCATTGGGAACAAGTTGTCAAAGTAAGGTCTTTGCATTTTCCAAGGGAACTTAAACATTGATTATTTTTAGTCTTTGAAGTAATAATAGAATATATAAGTTCTATATAAAATTGGAAATTATAGATATTATTTTATTTTTGGTTTTTCTTAAGACAGGGTTTCTCTGTGTAGCTTTGGACCCTGTCCTGGGACTCACTCTGTAGACCAGGTTGACCTTGAACTCACAGAGATCCACCTGCTTCTGATTTCTGAGAGCTGGAATTAAAGGTGTGTGCCACCACTGCCTGGCATATATATATACTATTTTAAAAAAGATTTTAAAAGCAGGTTATAGATCTATACATATATAATTCCTGTCTCAAGAAACCAAAACTACACATTATTTTCAAACACATGGGGGCCACTTAAAAAAACTATTCAGATAAACCAAAACTTAGGCAATAAACGTCATGCCATAATCAGAGACCAAATGTGACAAAACAATAAAACACAAAGCCTTAGCAAGCTTTAAAAGTAAGGAAACATCACTAGAAGTAAAAAAGAACCACATATGCAACATAACAGAGTAAGCAAACATTATGAATTTATGCAAATAAACTGGTGTGTGTGTGTGTGTGTGTGTGCGTGCACGCCTGCATATGTGCTTGTATGTATATGTGAATGCAGGTACTTGTGTGGCCCAAGTGCGAGTGGAGGTCAAGATAACCTCAGGAATTGGTCTTCACCTTCCTCTTTGGAATATTTTTGTTTGCTGCAGCTCCCCACCTCCGCCCTCAAACACACACCAGTCCAGATAGTTTTACAAGTAAGTTCTATTATTCAGGAGCCAATAATTTTACACTCTTCCAATACAGAGGAAATTTAAAAGCTTTCAGCAAGCTTATACATACCTGTTTCCTTAGGTGCTGGAGGTTTTCCTGCTTTTGGAGCTTGTGATCCCTGCCCTCCTTTGTGGACATCTGTAGAGTACAACTTGACTCTACTCAGAGTACAAACATGTGGGTGACTGTTGGGAACCATGTATGTAAAGCTCCCAAATGTCATTAAATTCTTCCATCCTAATAGAAAAAAAAAAATCACTTTACTTTCAAAACAACTCTCAAATATACAATTAACAAATGTTTGACTTGAGGTATTTCCTTAGTAATATAAGAATCAAATATTTCAACATTTTCCTAATTTATATTCGATTTAGAAACTTTAATATAGACATATAATATATATACATACATATATATTATACATAAACACACAATAATCAAGCAAAACACTCATACTCAATTATTCCAAAAGGCAGTACATTGTACATAACAAATACTCTCTTATTTTGTATGCTGGCTGCATTTTTAAAAAAATAAAACTGGCATAATATAATGAATAGCAGACTCTGGGTAAGGGATAGTCATGAGGGCTTCCTGTTCAAAATTATCCCATGTCTTCTTTCTGTGAGCTGGAGATTTAGTCCTTTCATGTCATAATCAATAAATGAATCCTATTAGTAGTGAGTCCTGTTGTCCCTGATTTTTAATCAGATAATTAGATCACCATTTGGTGAATGCCCCAGCACATGAGAATTTTCACTGAGAGAAGAACAGAAGACACAAAGCTCTTGAGCTGCTGCATCTTGGTTGACGGTGGCTTTAAAGAGACTCCACCATTGTAGTCAAGCGACAGAAAAGTGAACATCTGCTCTCCTGACCTTCCCTTTCATGCATTACTGTATGTACTCAGAATTCCAGCTCTTCAAAGAACTCAAGAACAATTTAGATAAAATTTATAATTTTTAAGGTTTTACATGAATCCAACCATGTCATCAGAGATAATCCAGTTTTTATAATGGTTAGCACCGAGTGGGCACTGAAGAACTGACACTTGGGTGGAGGACATAGCTCAGAGACAGGACCTTACCTTCCTTCCCACCAGGGGGTAGAGCAGTACAATGTCTAATTGTTAAAAACTGATTTTCCAAAACAGTGATTCTGGGGGAAACTCCTTGGTGTCAATGTACTCTTTTGTCTATTTGGCAAATCAATAAAGTCCAACGTGGTCTTGGTTATATGCATCTATTTCTAAAAGCCGAGTGACAAAAATTGAGACATGCAACCTACCAAACACATCTTCAGTGTGGCTACTGGTATTCTTAAGGCAGAATAGGAAGACTAAGGAGATAGAAAGGGGAATTAAGGGCATATGTAAGCAAGGAACAGTGGTGCACACCATTTATCCCAATACTTGGAGAGCCAGAGGCAGGTAGATCTCTGTGATTCAGAGGTCAGCCTGGTCTACACACCAAATTCGAGGCAAGCCAAGGCTGCATGGTGAGAACCTACCATAATAAAGTAATAATAATAACAACAATAATGATGATGATGATGATAATAATAATATAATGAGAAGGGAGGGAAAGAAAACAAACAAACAAAAATGTACCCTGGGATCTAGTTTGCCTTTCCTGCTGACTGAGAATCCAAAAATAAATTTCAGCACAATTGATAGTCAAATTTGCCTGTAATGATAATTTGTTTTTCTAAAAAGCATCTCAAATTGCCTAAGCTTATTTAGTGCCAAATGTTTGTCACTCAAGTTTTAGCACACTTCTTATCCCTAAATATGAACAGTAAATCTCAGAGACAGACCAGGTGGGGGTGGAGGTAGACTAGATGGCTCAATGGAGGAAAGCACTAAGAACCAACCCCAGAGTTATCTTCTGACCTCCACAAATGAGCTATGATATGTGTGCTCTTATACCCCAAACACACATCAGACACAGTCACCTACAATAAGAAATAATTCTCTAAAAGAGAGAAAGTCACAAACATGGTTTTTCCATTTCTGAGAGCAGACCCATACTGTGCCTGAGATCTCTTTTAAACATTTTTAAAGCTGTACAACTGTTTTTTTCTATTTGCATTCTTTAAATATTGAATAAATTAAGTTGTTTGTCTGAATTCCTGCCTTGGTAGTTTCCAGTCTGGACTTTACTGACTGAATTCCCATGGTGCTGTTTAACCTATTCCATGTCCCACAAGTCAGAGTGTGTGTGGACTCAGCTGCATGGGTAGGTGGTGAGGAAGTCTCTTTGTGGGCTGGTTATTCTGGGCTGCGACTGTACCTCAGTGGTAGAGCACAGTAAAGGAAAAAACTCACCTAATATCTAGTTGTCCCTTTATTCACGGCAATGTCTACTGCTATTCCATGCTAGATTCATTAGGTGGCTTTAAAACTGTAGCTCCAACTGTATTACTTCTCCACTCAGTAGAATACCTTCACCCAGGGAAAAATTCCCACTCTGGTTACTCAGTAGCACCGTTTAAGGCAGGCTCGGTGCTTAATTCTTCCCTTTTATGCACCAGTTCTCAAAATAGTAAGAGCACCACCTAGCATGCTGCAGAGGTGGCATGGTTTTAGTCTGCACATTTCATTATAATTCCAGATTTCAGTATGATGTGCTGTACATTTCAATCCATTTCAGTCATTGTCTTAAGTAATGCTGAAATGCTCTTATTTCTGAACAGTAGAAGTCTCTCAAATTCGAATACTATATGGTTATCTTAGACAGCTCCCTTGCTAGCTGTTTAGAAACAGGCTTAATTTTTAATTTCAACAGAATGCCAGGTATTAACAGCTTTCAGTATACCTCTGCCACTAATACACAGCTGAAAATTGCTTATAGGGCAAAACTACACAGATACACATTTGACTCAAAACCAATATAAAATCTAACACAG
>JAQHUG010000218.1:2391629-2425939 GCA_028555095.1 Dicrostonyx torquatus
AGGCACACATGCAGACAGAACACTGCATGAATATACTTCCTTAGTCTAACGGGGGTGGTGGTGGTGGTGGTGGAATCAAGAGCACAGCTACATTCAAATAAAAGCAAAACCAAGATCCAACAGTGTGAGAGCTCAGCTTCATACACCTGGGACTCATAATTTTCTGGCTTCCAAAGCTCTAATCCTTGACTCTGCCATCCACAGTATACACTGCCTCCTGGGCTCAGACCTGGTAGTTGTCCCTTGTGCTGGCATGTCCAAAACGCTAGAGTCTCTTGCAACTAGGCTGTGCCTTCACCAACAGCCTCTTCTGGGTTCTCTTCAGGGACTCTGTCTGACTTATCACATGGTGCAAGCCTCTATGACCTCTTCATTCTGAGGCTTCTGCTGCAACTGAGACTGTACCTTCACCAATGGCCTCTCATGGTACCAAGCCTCGGCTGCTCTCCACGACCTTTCAGGCCTTCAAAATCAATGCCACCTGATAGACACATCACCAAGTTCAGACCACAGCTTGTATGCTGACCTAGAGGAAATACTTCCTTTTACTGGTTCAGTTAGTTAATTAGTCTCTTTGTCAGCCCTAGCTGCTCAGATTCTCAATTCAAAATATCAGATGCACCAAAAAAGACTTTAAGGGATTCTTTAAGATTTTATTTATGCATTATGTATAGTGTCCTGCCTGCATGTATGCCTGCAGGCCAGAAGAGGGCACCAGATCTCACTATGGATGGTTGTGAGCCACCATGTGGTTGTCAGGAATTGAACTCAGGGCCTTTGGAAGAACAGCCAGCTCTTAACCACTGAGTCATCTCTCCAGCCTGGCTTTAAGGGATTCTACTTCCCTCTGAAAGGTCACAGGCCAGGCCTCCATTGTCAACACTGCTCTCAGCATAATCTATGTTTGCTGCTGTGGAACAATCTTTGTAGACTGTAAATATATACTGCTCTCATTGTTAATAAAAAGCTGACTGGCTAGCCAGGTGATGGTGGCGCACGCCTTTAATCCCAGCACTCGGGAGGCAGAGGCAGGCGGATCCCTGTGACTTCGAGGCCAACCCAGTCTACAAGAGCTAGTTCCACGACAGGCTCCAAAGAGAAACCCTGTCTTAAAAGAAAAAACAAACAAAAAACTGATTGGCTGATAGCTGGGCAGAAAGAGGCTGGGCGAGACAGCCTCAGACATAAAGAATGCTGAGTGAAGAAGAGATGCCAGCCAGCCAGATGCAGAGGGAGCAGATGAATGTGCCATGCTAATAAAGGTACCGCCACATGCAAAGCATAATAGAAATATGGGCTAATTTAAGCGTACGGGTTAGTTGGTAAGAAGCCGGAGTTATCAGCCGAGCATTTATGTTGGGGAATATTATTTTTAGGTGTCTTACTTTTGGTTATGTTGCATTTGTCTAACTCTGTGAAGCTGTTACCGTGTCTGTCTGAAACACCTGATGGTAGAGTTAATGGCTAATAGTGAGGCAGGAGAAAGGAATATGTGGAGCCAGCAAACAGGGAGGATAAATATGCAGAGAAAACTGGGGGAAAAGGATCTGGGAATGAGAAAGGAAGGAAGACTTCAGGGGCCAGCCACCCAGCCAGACATGGAGTAAGATGAAAAAGTTTATACAGGAATAGAAAAGATAAATGCCCTGAGGCCAAAGACAGATGAGAGAATTTAAGTTAAGAACAGCTGGCAAGAAACAAGCCAAGCTAAGGCTGGGCAATCATAACTAGGAGTAAGCTTCCATGTGTGATTTATTTGGGAGCTGGGTGGGGCCCCCAAAGAGCAAAAGTAACAGCATTTGTAATTCATGTTCAGCCACTGAGTCAATTATTTGGGAAGCAGCCTCCAGGTATTTGGGAGCAGGTGGGTGGGAAAGAACCATCCGCCTACAGTTCCCACAACAGCTTGCTAAGCTCTGAGAACTCAATGGCTTTTTGTTGTAAGAGGTGCGGGCTGTGTTCCCAGCACCTCAGAGGAGCACAGCCGTTTGTTCCCAGCGCCTGGCTCCAGGCCATGGCCGCTAGTTTATGCCCGAAATAACCACACAAAAACTGTATTCATTTAAATACTGCCTGGCCCATTAGTTTTAACCCATATCTAATAATCTATGTATCACCACGTGATCGTGGCTTACCGGGAGATGATTCTAACCAAAGTCCATCTTGGGCTGGAGAAACATGGTGTCTCCCACACTTCCTTTCTTCCCCAGCCTTCTGTTCTGTCTACTCCACCCACCTAAGGGCTGTCCTATCCTATAGGCCAGGCAGTCTCTTTATTTAACCAATGAAAGCACAGACATACAGAAGAACCCTCCCACATCAGCTTTTCCAGCCCAAAGCTGCAAAATTCTTCCAACAATCCTCCTAAAGACAATATGTCCAGCTTGGTCAAAGCAAGTACCCCACTCCTGACACCAACTTCTGTCTGACTGTGGGGTTTCTATTGCTGTGATAAAATACTATTGCCAAGAAAAAACCTTGAGAGGAAGGAAAAAGGTGATTTCACCTTACAACTCTCTGTTCACATTCCATCACTGAGGGAATCCAAGACAGGAACACAGAGGGAAGACTGAAGAGGCAATATGTAGGATGTTAAGGCCTACCAGGCCAAAAAGGGCCAGCCCGGAGTCTGACTGGTGCTGTCAGAGGTCCTGATCACACCTAGCTAATGAGAGCAGAGCATGAGATGTCAATGGATCAGAACACCTGGGTACTGGGATTTATAAATTTTTCCCGTTGTTAAATAAATGAGTCTGCTGTAAGCCTTCTACCTGACTCCCCGGCAGCTGTGTTCGTTGAGATTGTGCCTTTTCATCCCCTCCTGAGGAAGACATTAGGGTTCAGCAATGGCCACGCAAGAACACTGCTTACTGGCCTATACCTCATGGCTTAACCTACTAGTTTTCATTTATAACCCAGGACCACCTGCCCAGGGGTGGCACCACTCACAGCGAGCTGGGCCACACCCACATCAATTATTAATGAAGAAAATGTCCCACACACAATCTGGAGGCATTTTGTTTGCTTGGTTTTTTGAGACAGGGTTTCTCTATGAAACAGTCCTAGCTGTCCTGGAACTCTGTAGGCCAGGCTGGCCTCAAACTCACCTGCCTCCACCTGGGTGCTGGGATTAAAGGCATGCGCCATTTTCTTAATTGAGGTTCCTCTTCCTAGATAAGTCAGGGTGACATAAAAAAAAAAAAACAACCCAGCCAGAGCATCGTTGTTCTAAAGTCAGAAGCCTTATTTCTATCAACCAGTCTAAAATATCTATGTGAATTACTTAAGACTTTTTATACTGATCTTAAAAGATACTCTTTTCAAAATATATAATGAAAATTTTTAGTGAGACTGTGAAATTATTTAAACCAGGGCAGTCTCCAGTATATGGAGATAACAGGTCACAGGAGAGGCTTTCAAGTTCTGTGTAATTAAGTCCTTAAACACTTTTCACTGCACTGGTCAACATTTATGTATGTTCAAAATTTGCCCTAAGATAAACCTGTGTGTGTGTAAGATGAGTGGTAAGTGCACACACAAGAAAGATGTGTCCTGCTCTATTTCTTCCCACCTTATCTCCTCAAGACAAGGTCACTTGGTAAAGCTGGAGCAGGCTGGTAGCTGGCAAGATCAGAGGTGTTTCCTTATCTCCACCCATCACTGTGCCAGGGTTACCTGCAAATGTACAACCATGCCCGGCTTTGCACGTGGATTCTGGAGATTTGAACTGGCATTCCCATTCTTACAGAACAAGCCATCCTCCCAGCCCTAAGATAATCCTATTAAAACAGGATTCTTACTGACACATCACCTATTCTCAAGGATCTCAGTGTAACACTTTGAGTAGTCGGCGTTCAACCAGGGAATGAGCTGATTTTGTCTTTCCGAAGTTCAGAATTATGGAATTGGATGTGCCAGCACATGTTTTTAATCCAAATATCCGGGAGGCAGATACAGGCAGATCTCTCTGAGTTTGAGCAGTCAGTCTGGTCTACATAGTAGGTTCCAGGAAAGCCAGTGTTATGAAGACAACGGAGCCTCCCTCCAGAATTGTGGTATAAGAAACACCAAAGGTCTCATTTAAAAAAAAAAAAAAAAAAAAAACCCACCTGTATTATGAGCCAACAACACACGTCTCAGAAATAACCTACCATAAAATCTTTAGGAAGGGTTGGAGGAAGCTGCTATTCCAGAGGACCCAGGTGCAGTTCCCAGCAACCACAGGGTGACTTACAACTCTAACTCCAGTTCCAAGGGATCTGATGCCATCTTCTGATTTCCACAGGACAGGTATGTATGTATGTGGTGAGCATACATACACGTGGGAAAACATTCATACACAAAATAACAAATACATTAAAAAAAATCTTCAGGAAATCACTTTTACCTAATGTTGAAGATCAAATGCAGGGTCTCACTTGTGCTCACTAGCGAAGGGAGTGCTTTATCGCCAAGCTATTCCCAGAGCCCTCAAACACTCTATTTACTGGGTTAACAAACATTTTTCTGCTTATGTGGATAACTATAGTTGCCTTTGGTCTTTTCTGTAAGTTTGTTGTGTGCCATTACCTGCCCTCCCCTCAGAGCTGAGGATCTTGAGTTGGACCAATAAACTAAAAATCCCCAGCCCCATATATTGATAACTAATTAATCCACTATATCAGAATTGCCTTCACATAAAACCCATTTCTGTAATGTGTTTTAGGTTGCATTCCTGAGGTGGACAAGGATTTATATAACTAGCTTATACAGCACAATACTTAAAAGTTTCTGCTGTTCAATCGACAGAAAATATCTACCAGTTCTAGATACAGAGAAGGGAAATGTACTTCTGTTATCTGGTGCTGACTGATGACTTTGGATGCACTGTATATTGTGAGTCTTTTTAAGGCTATAAATAATTCATCCACTAGGCTATCCATTTCATGAAACAAAAATGTATAGAAGCAGGCAACTGAGATATCCAATGTCACCCTCACCAAGTCTCACCTCATAATGCAGTGCTCCCTGTCACCATCAGTCTTCAACATCACAGTGCCTCTATTATTTGTACTGGGGTGAGGACACAGCAGCATTCGGACTCACCTTCTAACAACAGGCAATCAGGCAGAAAGGAAGTTGAATTCTAACCGTAAACACACTTGTCAACAGCATTTCTAAACCTGCTTAAATCCAGGAAGACTTTTATTACACAATTTGACTTTACATCAATAAAATGTTAGGTATAACATTATAGATGAAGGAAGAACAATCTAATTTATATTAAAATAAATATTAGACATATGAAGCACATACACTGAAAAAGGGCCACAAAAAAATTACAGGTGGAGACAAGACTTTGCTCAATCATCAAAGAAAGCCCTTGATACTTCCAATTTCACGCCATCAAATTTATCATTCTTGCTGATTTAAGCAGAACACAAAACAAATATGGATCCTAGGGCTTACTTGCACGACCAGCATGGATAATTTACTACAGTGATCCAATTTGAAATCAGCAGAGACCAGTAAATCGCTGTATAAAAGAAAGAGCGAAGGAGGTCCCTTTTCCTCCGTGTCAGCAGGCTATGATTATTATGTTTATTACATTTTCTCGAAAGGACTTCACATTTTCTCAAATATGCAGGAGAACTATATTTCCCCTCTGAGCCCTACATTAGCATTATGAGCTTTGGTCTTGAATACAGGAGAATGATGAATTTTTCAATTTATTTTATAAATCTACAGTCAGGATAGTATTGGCTTCAAGAGTATATATAACTCCCCAACCTGTACAATATATTAAAAATGTATTCAAGAGAAGTTAGTAAGAAATGCTGACATACTATATATACAATTTTTAGTTCAATATATCCCATTATATCAAGCACCAGAAGTGATGCATTTATTAAATCAAGCAATTTCCATGACTCTTTCTAATCTTTGCAATCCTTGTATATTTGCTTCAATATATGCACATCATAAATGTTTCCTGCCCCAGATTTTGCTCTTTTGGTCTCAATTTACAGATACATGTAGACAAAAACTATGTCAAAGGGAAATGTTCTTGAAGTTACAAAAGAATAGTGAAAGCTTGGAATTCAATGTTATAAACAATAAAGGTCAGTTTCAAAAATGCTAAGCCTATTTTTTAAATGTAGCTTTAGAAAGCTAGAAAAGGTGGAAGTCAAAGGCAGGCGGATCCCTGAGTTCGAGGCCAGCCTGGTGTACAGAGGGAGTTCCAGGACAGCCAGGGTTACACAGAGAAACCCTGTAGGGGACTGGGGGTGGGGGTGGGGGTGAGGTGGGGGGAGGAAGGAAGAGAGAGAGGAAGGGAGAAAGGAAGCAACAAGGTAGGAAAAAAAAATTGAATTGATTCTTGGGCCCTTCTTTCTCCTAAAACAGCCAATTGTTAAGACATAGCTTTCAATCATCTTTTCCCTACTGTTTTCTAAGAAAGAGAATCCACTTCAGATACAGCGAATACTGCATTTTGTCACATCACTACCAGCTCAAACTCAGTGTGGGTCAGTTACACAGCGTACAACACAGAAAGGGAGACCAGAGACAACCCTTCCCCCAAGAATGGGTCCATTCTGGATAAGTTACTTAAATGTCAACTAAAATTATAAAAACCTCACTGATGAATTACAGGAAATCTTCTCAACTCCCAGTAGCTCCTTTGACACCCTTGACACCAGCTCCAGTTTGCAGCCAGAACTATAAAAGCCTGTGTGCATTAAAGAACTGTCGAGAAACAACTCCAGACTTTTCAAAGGTATTACATTCTCCAGTACACTGTCTGCCAAGCTCACCAACACACTGCCTGTATGGAATTCCCCTGGTCCTAGGAAATTCCAGTGGTGCTAAGAAAATCTTGTCTTTACAAACTACACTTGATTTTCAAACTCAGGGAGCGCTCCTGATGTAATACCCAAACTGTCAGGTGCTTTCAAATTACTGGGAAAGTCTCAATCATATAGGCTATATAGATTCTATCTAGTAAACCTACAAATGGTGAAAAAATTAAAATTTCACCTCTCGATTTTATGAGAAAAGATGAAAAAAGTAACTATCATTTTTCTATACTTGATAAAGGGAAATAATAATTTTACAATTTATATACTCAGGTTACTTAGGCTGAAAATGATGAGACAGTAGCACGATGCCACTCCCAACTGTACCCTGCTTTGCTATCCCAAATTGACAGTGCACTTCTTTTGAACGTTTTATTATAAAGCAGTACTTCTAAGATGGGAGTATAGCTCAGTGGTAGAATAAGGTGTCAGTCCCATCTCCCAGCATGCACAGTAAGTACTTACCAAATATTTGCCCAATATTGAATTAAAGTGGTTACAGGACTAATTAGGGTTACGGTCAGCTAAGCATTTTCAGTAGCATAGCATTTAACCTAACACAACTGTAAAAATGGGGACTACCCAAGGAAAGAGTTAACACCTACTGATTATAAACATTAACTGTGCATAGCTATCTTCTCCCTGGATGGATTTTACCACAATCTCTCATCTGAAGTGTTTAAGAGAACTCAAGTTCTGCTTGTTTTGTTACATATGCATCCACTTTCCTTCCCAGGATATTTGCTTTAATTCAAATTTTTGTCTATCTCTTTAGATGTACTGGGGCTTTGTAATTCTTATTTACAGAATCCATTAATTTTCCAGAACTTCTGGGTTGTTATTAAGCTTGCCTTGATGTTCTCTGTAAGGGATACGTTTAAGTATCTAAATTTAATTTTTAAATTATTTTGCTTTCTTGTTCTTCTTTCAAAAGTGTTTACCTTAGCAAAATTTATTTCAAGAAAATTTAAATATAAATTACTCTTAAACTGCTCTGGGGCTTAATATGAAAATACAGCCAACTTGCCAGGCAGTGGTGGCACATGCCTTTAAGCCCAGCACTCAGGAGGCAGAGGCAGGCAGAGCTCTGTGAGTTTGAGGCTAGCCTGGTCTACAGAGCGAGTTCCAGGACAGCCAGGACTACACAAAGAAAACCTGTCTCAAAAACAAAACAATAAGCAAAAAATCCATCCAACTCAATAAGACATGAAGTATACAAAGGAACATAAAATGCTTGCTAGAGAACAGGGTTGTGTGAAGCTTCCATCTGTCCAATGGGGTTCCTAAAGACCAGAGATCGTGGATGATAATCCAACTTCCTTCACACTGTTAGCTCTGCAGTACAGGGTTACGTTTCCCAGCTCATCACATTATGCACTATTACATTTCCTATATCTGATAGGTGTGCATAGAAACACTAATTTCAGATTCAAGATCAGCTGATTGTACACATTTACACACGTGATATTTCTAACTACAGTTTCATGCAAACTAACATCTAGTAACATTCAAATTATAAAATTTGCCTTTTCACAAGTTTGAGATTATTTATATTCTGCATCTTCAAGGAACAAATCTGTATTTCCATTAAAGCATGAGTATACCAGAAATAATGTAATTCTGCAGCATCATTAAAAAGTCTTAATTTAGCCGGGTGGTGGTGGCACACGCCTTTAATTCCAGCACTCGGGAGGCAGAGGCAGGCGGATCTTTGTGAGTTCAAGACCAGCCTGGTCTACAAGAGCTAGTTCCAGGACAGGCTCCAAAGTTACAGAGAAACCCTGTCTCGAAAAACCAAAAAAAAAAAAAAAGTCTTAATTTAAATCACTAAACAGTTGAAATTACAGAATTACAGTTTTAAGGAAAAAGCTCTTTTTAAAGCCAGCATGAAAAAGCTCCTCATTATTATAAAGACCAAAAACTCACTTATACACTTTGAAACACAAACAGCTCACACATACAACAAATAGAAAAATTGCTGGAATCAAATAAATTTTGTACTTTAGTTAATCCGGTTATTATCTTATTTTGCATAAATTTCCTGCCAATTAAAAGATGGTAATATAAAAATAGGTAAGTAAGGAACTCTCAGCACTATTTTGAACCTCTTAGGAATCTAAAATGTTCCAAGACTGAAAAAAAAGATGGCGGGAAAAAAATTTCAAAATAAATATGCCTTTAGCTGCCAGAACTTGATGTCATTCAAGACAATATTTTAAAACATCATTAGAAGTCCAATGCTTACATAACATTACAGTCACATCATTGCTCTACAAAGCTGTAGTTTTCAAACACCAGATTTCATATATAGTGATAGAGGCTAGGCACATTAAAAAAAATCTCCAACTTGGTGGGTAACTGTTATAAAAATGTAAAAGTACCTGGTTAAAGCTAAGCTATCAAGTTGTATTTTCTGGAAATCTACCCCAAGACTGTCACTTCTCTACAGATTAGGAGCTTAAAGAAAAAGAAAACTGATGTTATTAATTACTAATGAATGTATTTGAGAAATCCAAATTACATGCAGATAGAAGAGAACTGGGTACAAAAAAAGACTACAACATTGCATTACTTTATACTAATATTGTGCAGTGTTTTAAGCATTTCCAATCATGCAACAGTAACAAAGATCAAACTAACTTTTATAAGGGAATTTATGGTAACTCAATTAAAATTCTTGAACATATTACGCAGCCCCAGTCATAGATGCATTATATTATACATCCAGTCCCCCAAGCTCATGTGCGCACTCCAGGCTGATCCCCTCAACTATTCCCCAGGCCTGTTTAATTACCTTACCTAGAAACCTCTCCATTTAACCTTTTGAATTGTATTTGCTGGATAAGCATGTAATCTACACAACATTCTTCATTATTTCAGAAAATACAAGTGTAATCACATGCTCAATCTTCAGTCTCATCCTTTCAAAGACATCAGAACTGCGGCTACAAATTTCTAGGACATTTCAAGCCTAAGAAACCAAGAAAACTGGAGTCAAGAATCTGAACTAGGTATTTCTACAAACTACAGCAACACTGGTAATCTATCCGTGGACACTTGTAAAAGTTACTTAGTAGGTCTCTGATGCTGTGTAGTCACTACCACCTTCTACAGTAAATGACTATATGACCTCATATAGCTAATCCAAAACAGGTTTACAGTCAAGCCATCTTCAAACACAACCAAAGCCACAGATATACTAATGGAAATGAAAGCTTAGCACGTCATAAAATAGATACAGAATTTCCCTTGTAATGGTGCAGGCTAAACACATCTATCCTAGCAAAGCATCATAAGATCAGCTGAATGTGAAATCAAACTGCTGAGGAATGGGCGTCTGTTAAAATCCCAACCAAAATCACTGGGAAAAATACTGTCTCAAAACATACTGAATTCATCTATTACCATAATGAACTCATTCCAGATGTAACTTGAGTTACTGGTTAGGATAAAACAAATTTCAGAATTCTTTTTAAAAGAAATAAATGTATTTCATGATGTAGGCACAGCAGCATCTAAAACAATTTAGTAACATTTATCATTAAATAAAAACTTACATAACCACGAACAATAATGTACAGTAAAATTTTCTCAGAAACTAATAAAGGCTTGACTTAACATGCCAGGAAATGATTATTCTTGCACTGAGATGCACTTATGTAAATCATGTAAATTGGACTGAGGTTGGTGTTAGACCTGTCATTTGAGACCCCTATCAAATTACCAGCTACTAATGTTTATCTTCTCTTCACAGCTTAACTAGACGTTCACTACGCAACTGTTGGAGCCAGTCTGCTAATGAAGGCGATGCTCTGGAGACAAAGTCTTCTCACAAACAGTGGGCAGGAGGGCTTCATTATAATGTGCTCAACAACAATCCTCAGTTCATTAAACAAGTTCCTGTAAGATAAACAGTGTTGTTCAGAAACAACAAAAAGGCAATGAATACAAACAATGCTTAGAAATGCCAGGAGCAAAGGTGACCAAAAAGAATTCAAAGAAGTA
Organism: Dicrostonyx torquatus; assembly: GCA_028555095.1. NCBI lineage: Eukaryota > Metazoa > Chordata > Mammalia > Rodentia > Cricetidae > Dicrostonyx > Dicrostonyx torquatus. Next base: position 2,402,471 of record JAQHUG010000218.1, read on the forward strand.
GCTGGGTTTAGTGGTGCACACCTTTAATCCCAGCACTTGAGAGGCAGAAGCAGGCAAATCTCTGTGTTCAGGCCAGCCTGGTCTACAAATTAAGTTTCAGAACAGCCAGAGCTACACGAGACCTTGCCTTGAAAAACAACAAAAATTTTAATCAAAGATGAACTTTTGTAAAATACACTGTCAGAACCCATACACACCTATCTAGCTTTCAGGCACTCGGGGATTTCAAGGCCAGCAAGGGTACCTGAGAATTCCTATCTCATCACAGGCAAAAGCATTTTAAAATACAATGGCTATATCTAAAAGGAATCATCTATATTTTTTGTCAGTTTTCACACTATACAGACAAATCCAATTCACTTCTAAAAAATTACGTAACATGGGCAACCCACATACCCTTTTTTTCTTTCTTTCTTTTTTTTTTTTTGGTTTTTCAAAACCAGATTTCTCTGTGTAGACCGGGCCTCCTGGAACTTGTGTTCCAGGCTGGCCTTGAACTCACAGAGCTCCACCTGCCTCTTCCTCCCAAGTACTGAGATTAAGGCACGTGCCACTACACAAGGCCACAGTTTCTTTAAACAAATGTTCTCTCAGAGCTTTTCTGGACGTTAGGAGTTTTAGTGCTATGAAGTTAATGGAGACAACATAGACCATATTCAATAACCAGTCACTTTACAACTTGGATACTAATCAAACTAGCTCTTTCAGATTAAAACCTACCCACCAGCTCCCCCAATCTGGTCTTGATCTAACATCGTACTCCCTTTCCTACTGCAGCTTCTACAGTGCTGTGTTGCTTCACGGTTTTTTTCCCAGGTTCAGTGGTCTTCTTTGCCTGACCTATACTGCTTACAAAGTACCCTTCATTACATATTATACATGCATAAATACTTACACATCATATTCAAAATGATGTATAAGGTACTGTAAGTCAATTTGATGGATCCTCGAGGGTCAATCTGACCACTCGCCATTTTCACCTTATGTTCTGACTCACTGTGCCTGAACTTGGGATCTTCCTGAGTGCAGAGAACTGCCCTGGAATCCAGAGTGCTGAGGTTACAGATGCGACCACCTTACCTGGCTAAAAGCTTTTTAGACCTTGTGTAAGTATAGAAAGCTACGTAAGGAGAGACTGCTGTATATTGATTTGTGAATACTTTTAACTATGGTCTTTGTTTCAAGTAAGAAAGTCCTTAAGAATGGGACTTAAAGTCTCACTATTTCCTAAGCTTAGAACCTAAAAAAGTGATAAAGATAACTCTAGCTTCAATTTCTAAAAAGAAAGAAAAAGTCCTTCCTCATCCTCGACTGGTTTAACCTCCAGTTTTTACATATGCCGCTGCAAAAGTGGCATGCACTCAGCTGCAACACACCTCAGATTTCAGTCTTTCCAAGGCTAGCGATATGCCATGCATAGCAGACAGCTGGAGCTCCAGGTTCATGGAGCACTGTGCTGCATTTGCAACTCAAGAGTGAATTTATCAGGATGGAAACCTATAAGTGAAGACTCAGCTACACAACTACATTTCAAACCCCAGCTAGTTTGAAAGCTAAGAACCTAAATTTCAAAGATAGTTCTTTCTTCTAAGTTCTAAACTATTAGTTAAGAAATTTCCAAGAGTTATAAATACTACATCGGGACACTAAACTAAACAAAACAGATTTAAGCTAGTCACCAGCTTACCGACAATATGGATTTCTTCTAGAGGAATAGCGAAGAGTCAGAAATCTATAGTATATAAAAGGCTGGAGCAAACTTCCTTGACCACTGAAATAAACAAATACAAGGATGATGAAAACATATTACTGATTTACATGTATATTAAAAATTAGAAACAATTTAAAAGGAGAATGTGTGTCTCCATCAGATGGGTCAGTAACAATTACCTTATCTAGGCCCAAATTACTCTTTTGAAAGAAACAGAAGGTTATCTAAGTTTTTATAAACATATCCATATATTAAAAATTTAAATACTAAAACTCAGAAAATATCTCTATAATTAGCAGAGAATTGATAAAAAATCAAGTTTTTTGTTGGTATTTTTAAAAATTGTTCATTATTGGTGTGAGTGTATGTATATGTGTGTGATGTTGCATGTGTGATGTTGTACGTTGTATGCATGTGTAAAGGTCAGAGGGTAAAATCAGATTTCACCTTCTATTTTTCCTTGGGTTCCAGGGATGAAACTCTGACAGCCAGGCTTGCAAGGCAAGTGTCTTTACTTGCCCAATCACCTTGTAGGCTCAATGTTTTGGTTTTTTGAAACAGAGTCTCACTCAATATGTACCCCCAGGCTGTCCTAGACCTCCTGAGCCTTTCGAGACAGGGTTTCCTTGTGTAGCCCTGGCTGTCCTGGAACTTGCTCTGTAGACCAGTCTGGCTTTGAACTCACAGAGATCTGGCCTGCCTCTGCCTCCCAAGTGCTGCAATTAAAGATGTACACCACCACTGCCCGGCAAGTTTTAAATCTTAATAAAAATCCAAGTTAAGAATGGCTTATTTTATATGAGCAAAAAAACAAAACAAAAATTCAAAACTATGCCAACTAACTAATAAGCTCATAGAGCTTATAGTAATTAGTGTTCTTGATTAAAAACCATAATTCTATTATTTCAAGAGGCATGTATGTGTATGTTTTATAAAAGCAAGAATAAAGTTATGTCAGTGCTAGGCAGAGCATGTCCCAGACATGCACCGCTCTGGATGCGAAGGAGGGCGGGAGGGAGGACGAACTATGTCTCCTAAGTTCATGTGAGCACAGTGAGACAGGAGGGTTAGTAAATTATATCCTATTAAGTAATTTTAAAAACTTGGCCAAAAGAAATACACAATGGACAGACATAGTGGAACATAATTGTAATCCCAGAAGTTGAAAGGAGGGAGAAGGTCATTTTTAAACATACAGTGAGTTTTAGGTCAGCTTGCCCATAAGGGACTCTGTCCTAAAAAAAAAAAAGGAAAAAGGGAAGAAAAACCCAGAGCAACTTTGAAAAAAAAATCAGAACATGAATCAGAGAGATGGCTCAGCAGGTAAGCTGCTGGCTGCCCAGCGTGATGAAAGAACCTTGGGACCCACGTGATGAAAGGAAAGAACTGACTCCCAAAAGTAGTCCTATGACCTCTACATATGTGCTCATACACATATAAAGAAAAAATAAATGCAATAAAAAAATTTTTAAAGCCAGGCTTAGTGGCTTTAAAGCTTGCCTTTAATCTTGGCACTTGGGGGGCTGAGGCAGGAGGATCTCTGTGAGTTAAGACCAGCCTGATCTACAAAGTGCGTTCCAGGACAGCCAGAGCTACATAAGTGAGGCCCTAACTTAGAAAAAAACAAAAATAACAAAATCTTTTTTAAAAAATGAGCTTAGTATTTTTAACCCTTTCTTCTAATTTGTACAATAATTTTATTATAAAATAATTCATTATAAACTTATTACTCAACGTTATATACATTTTGCCCAACAAATAATCCAACGAAATTTTAACTTTCCAAACTGAAATATTTAACAGAGAAAATATAGAAAACGTTCACTGAAAACCCAGTTTCTCACCATCCAAATTAGCCCTTGATGAAACTCACAAGACTCCCCATAATCTATCCTTCTGGGAACATACATACACAAGTGTACAAAATGAGTAACACTAAGACAGTGCTCATCAATAACTCCCTATTCACTAGCTCTAGAGAGTGTGACATTACTGTGAACATGAGACAAAAAGCACATACCTAAAAAATGTAACTGGGGAACACCTTATATACTGTTAACCAACTCTAACTTCTGTTAACATGTAATATGAATGATAATATGCAAATTATTCTATTTCTTTTATAGTTTCAAGTATTCCAGCTTACATTCCTACTATTACTAGCACACCATCCTAGTCTGGATATTTAGGGTGGCTCTAAGATGAAGCTATAGCTGGTAGTAACTGCTCATCCTGTAAGCACCTGTGGAAACACGACAGGATGCTTATGTCTCAGCATCCTTGTACTCAAGAAGTAGAAGTGGGAAGACTGCCTCAAGATGAGCCTGGGCTACAAAACAAGGCCTTGTCTCAAAAATCTAAGACATGGAAGGGATGGAGGAATGTAGGGAAGCAGAAAGGGAAGGAAAAGGGAAGAGAAAAAGAAGAAAATGTGGGAAAAGAAGCAAAGAAGTAAACAAACTTACAATGATATCTGTCTTTGCACATATGTTTATGCATATGTAAGATAAACTAAAGAGCATAGGGTTATTCAATACAGAGCTCCAGTAATACAGCCTCTACTAGGCAGACAGTGCATCTGCCATGAAGGAAGCATAAAAACACTAACGATAGTTTCGGTTATGTTTAAGTTACATACTTAAGGTATTAAGTATTCTATATACAATATACTATTGCACATGGAAGGTTGAGGACATAGCTCAGTGGTAGAACACTCGTCTAGCATGTGTTGAAGCTGTGGGCTTGATCCCCAAAGACAAAATAAATAAACTTTATATAAATAATGATTTTAATTTATTAAAATTATATGAACAACATTAAATACACACAAACCCAGAAAAAAATCTCTCCTGTTAATGCATTAAAAAATATTGCTAAAATATGTTACCCAAAGTAGATTACAGATTCATCCATCAGAAGAGCAATTATGAAAATAAGTCAAAACACAATAGCCAGCATTGGTGAACATATAGAGGAAAAAGCATGTATGCATGGGTAGTGGCAATATAAACTAGTACAAACATTCTGGAAAACTGGAACTACCTCACGATCCAACTATGCCTCTTCTGAACAAGTATCCAAAGGAAATGAGCTCAGCATTATCAGTATGAACTCTGCACTCCATGTTCACGTCATCACTACTCACAACAGCCAAGATACGGAATCAACGGGAGGATACATCAGTGGATGAATGGATAAAGACATATGCTGCACACTCCTAAGTATATATACACACTAGAATGCTGGTCAGTCTTAAAAGGATGAGATACGAGCATTTGTAGTGGGGGAAAAATAGATGGAACTGGAAACAAGCATGGGGCTGGAGAAAGAGCTCAACAGTAAGAAGCCCTTGCTACTCTTGTAGAACATGCAGGTCTGGTTTCTAGCAGCCACATGGCAGCTCACAATTATCCCAGTCCAGTTCCAGGGCCTCTTTTGGCCTCGGTGGGCACCAGGCATGTATGCAGGCAAAGCACTCACACACATAAAATCAAGTATATAAACCTGAGATAGAAAAATTAAACACTCACTCAAATGCAGAGGCTAGCAAAGCTGTTTCAAGGAAGAGTAGAACAGTAATCACCAGAAGCTAGGAGGGAAGAGTACAGACAAGCTGAGTGTCAAGTTCACAGACTAGGGAAGGGCTTTATGCACATGCATGAGAACATGAGCCTAGGCAAATGGTGAACTCCAGTTCCATGAGAGAGTCTGGAGAGTGATAACGGACGACAACCGATGTTAACCTCTGGTATCTACACCCACACACAGACAAACACACGTTGGTTAAAGGAATATATTTAGTGAAAAATTATTTTTAAATGTCTTTCTGGTAAACTCTACACTTGAAAATTAAGATGACAACTTTGTCCCCAGTGTTAAATAAATATTTTAATAAACCTAATTGAGTCAAGGTTCAATGAAGTAAAAATCTACTCTAATTCTAAAACTAAATTTCATATTAGTGCGCCAAACTTTAGGGTGTAAGCTTTAGAGTTGAGCAATTTACAAACACAGCTGCATCACATCCTATAGTCAACATTTAGGAAATGGATTTAAGCTATTTATTTCAGGTACTACTTTGTTTCAGTGCTAGAGGTTAAACACAAAGCCTTACATATGCTAGGCAGTATTTCCTTTTAAATGAGAGAAATTCAAGGCTCAGAAACAAGTTAGAAGTCTTACCAACTACACTTGAGGTCCAGAAAACCTATTTGGAAAACTTTTTTTTTTTTCTTTCGAGACAGGGTTTCTCTGTAGCTTTGGAGCCTGTCCTGGAACTAGCTCTTGCAGACCAGGCTGGTCTTGAACTCACAGAGATCTGCCTGCCTCTGCCTCCCGTGTGCTGGGATTAAAGGCGTGCGCCACCACCTCCCGGCTTGGAAAACTTTTATAGCTAAATATGGCAGTGCATATACCTTTTAACCCCAACAGGGAGGCAGAAGCAGGCAGATCTCTGGGTTCAAGGCCAGTGTGGTCTACAGAGTGAGTTCCAGAGATACACAGAGAAACTGAGAAGGCAGGATTGTAAATTCAAGGCCAGCCAAAGCAATTTAGTGAGAGCTTGCTTCAAGATAAGGAAAAAAGAAAAGTAAAAGCGGACTGAGGTTAGTCCAGTTCAATAGTAAAGAGCTTACTAGAAAGAGCCAGGCGCTGGGCTCAATCCTTAGCACAGGAAAGAAAAAACAAAGCTGTCAGGTATATAAAAACTTCAATAGTCAGTCAATAAAGACTAAAAAGTATAAAGTTTGATACTCAGTAACAATAACTTGTACAAATGAACAAAACCATGAAAAACTAGTATATAGACTTTTTTTCTAGACAAGAGTCTTACTATGCAGTCTAAGTTGGTCTTATCCTTCCCAATACTGGGATTATAGGTCTGGACCAGGACAAACACGCAGACATTTTAAAGAACATTTTGACATTGTCTACTAAGTGCACATAGCTTAAACACAGAAAATTAATTCTCATATATATGTTAAAGAAACTATTGTTGATATACAAGTATAAGCAAGCTAAGAAACGTGTCTAGTGCAGCAATATTTTGAGAACTAAAAATGTAAAACACCAGGGTAATAAAGTGGAACATACTAATCCAAGAAAACAATGAATAACTATTAAAAGGAATAACCATTAAAAGAAACAACCAGGCGCTGGAGAGGTGGCTCAGCGGTTAAGAACACTGGCTGCTCTTCTGGAGGTCATAAGTTCAATTCCCAGCAACCACTTGGTGGCTCACAACCAATCTGACGTCCTCTTCTACTGTGCAGGCTTACATGCAAGAGCACTCATACATAAAATATAAATTAAAAAAAATTTAAAAAGAAAACAAATGTTCACAATAAATGTCAACACAAACAGATAAAAAAAAAATGCATTCTGACTGAAAAAACAAGCTTCAAATAATTCATGTATTACGGCCACTATGGCACACAGTGTATACAATAAACAAACAAAGCCACACACGCACTATATAGATTTTTGTTTTTCAAGACAGGGTTTCTCTGTATCTTTGAGTCTGGAACTGGCTGAACTGGCTCTTGTAAACCAGGCTGGCCTAGAACTCAGAGATCCGCCTGCCCCTGCCTCCTGAGTGGCTTTTGGATTAAAGGTGTGCGCCACCACTGCCAGGCCGGCATACACTATACTTTCCACAGATGTGAAGATGTGAATTTTATTTTCTCTCTCTCTTTCTCTCTCTCTTCTTTTGTGGGGGATTGTTTAAACACAGGGTTTCCCTGTGTATCCCTGGCTACCCTGGAATTCACTCTGTAGACCAGGCTGGCCTCAAATTCAGAGATCTGCCTGCCTCTGCCTCCCAGGTGCTGTGACTAAAGGCAGGCACCATGACCAGCTATGTATTTTCTACATGGACTACAAATGCACACATACTAAACTGCTTAACTGCTTTCTCTGGGACAGAAAACAGAACCACAAAAAATGCTCTTTTAGAAGGGAAGATGTCCAACCTGGAGCATGTGAGCCCATCTGAGGCACAACACAGCCAGAAACGCAGTCCAACATAAAATAGTAATCCTATTTAAAATATTGTGGAAGGTTTCTTTGCTCAATTATGAATTTACAGATGACAACATAGCCTAGAGACAACAATAGGTTAGATACCCCTGTTAGCTTATCTATAAAATTAAAATTTAAAAGCAAGCATCCAGGTAGATATGTACATGATTAAAATCAAATGCAAAATTACCAATGGAGAGACTACCTCTCAAAAGATGTTTTCTTTACGATTTCCAGATTATAAACAAAATATGGAAACAATTGTAGGCAATTGTTACTGTGACTATACTTTTAAAATGCCTCCTTATACCACCTCAAGAAAGGTAAGAATGAGCTGAATTAGACTTCAAGACTGTGCTAGCTAGTTTTATGTCAATCTGACACCACTATAGCAATCTGACAGCAAGGAACCTCAGTTAAGAAAATGCCTCCAAAGATAACGCTGCAGGCAAGCCTGTAGACCATTTTTAAAATTAGTGATCAATGGGGGAGTCGACTGTGGGTGAGGCTACCACGGACTGGTGGTCCTGGGTTCTAATACTGAACGAGCCATAAGAGCAAACCAGTAAGCAGCTCCACTTCAAGGCCTCTGCATCACCTCCTGCCTCCAGGTTCTGGCCCTGTTGGAGTGTCTGCCCCAAGTTCCTTTGATGATGAACTGTGATGTAGACTCACAAGCCAAATGATCCCTTTACTCTCCAAGTTGCTCTGACCATGGTGTTTCATCACAGTAATAGAAAACCTAACTAAGACAAAACACTCTTCTATATGTAAAATTTTTAAAATTAATTTTCAGAAATTAAAAATTAATTTGCCAGGGTTAAATGATGTTTCACAAGTGCATAAGACAAATTTCCTGTCTGGAGCCTATTCATGAAAGCTGGGGAAGGAGGAGTCACTGTCCTCAGCTGTAGACTCACTGGTGAGCCCAGCAGGCTCCAATGGATAGTTCCACAAAAAATAAAAAATAACAATACAGGAAAAGGACTAAAGAACTTGAAAGAAAGAATAGGATGAGATGAAGCTAAGTGGGTGCAGAGACTAATCACATGATTATATACATGTATTAAGTTGTCAACAAATAAAGTTAACTAATAATAAAAAAAGACTTCTAAGTGTGGGAGCTTGTAGGGAAGAAGAGTTTCATTTCAACAAGGAAAACAGAAGGTGAGGCCACAGGATGGTAAAAATGACCAGCACTCTACACACATGCAGGAAACGTTAAAGCACTTGGGGGAAACAGACAAATTCCTGGTCTTCCCATGGTGCAATGGTTCTTCTAAAGCAACTGGGAAGCTCGGCGTGAGGGCAAATGCTGAACTTGCCCTGACTCAGGCAGGATGAAATCTGAGTGACTATCTTTATGTTCACTTGCCATCCATCTTTCAAAACGAGCATATTTGAATTCTTACCTAAAGAGCATAAAAACTGTGGCCGGCATCAAGAATATTTCATTGCAAGCAATGAATTTCAGAATATTTTGTTGGTTAGCACTTAATTTATCCAAGACAGATCTCAGCAGAGGTAAACTATTTGAACCCTTTGCCTGAAACAAAAGGAAACAAGCATTAGAAGTAACATGGAATCTTTAGCAACTCACTAGTCACCCAAACACAAAATATGTGGGGACTCAGCACACCTAGGATGACACCACGCTCACATACAATCCACACTCACCTTTTATACTCTAAGCCATCTCTGCATTGCTTACATCCTAGTGCAACACAAAAGCTACGCAAGTAACAACTGCTCAGGAAGCCAAGAAAAGCCAGTTCGGTACAGACACAATGTTTGGCAAACACTTTTGATTCATAGTTGGTTAAATCTGAAGAACTGACAACTCTTTAGATTGGTAGCATATTTAACACGTAATATAACCAAAGGACAATTATTTCAAAGTGGCCTTAAGAGTTTACAAACTAAGAACTTACTCAGTGTACTTTCTTGTTTTATTGTGTTTCTGAAGAGACCCCAAAACACATTAAAAAATTTTTTTCATTCTTTATTTCCCATAAAAAAGTTAAACCCACCCCTCCCAAAGGTGGCTATTTCTCTCTAGTTGTAACAAAAAGCTGACAAGTCATCAATAGTTAAAATATCCGTGACTCCTTAGATAACTAATAATACAAATTATGGAATCCTAAATACTCATGTGGCTGGAAAAATAAAGAAATAAATTAGGGCTGGAGAGATGGCTCAGTGGTTAAAAGCACTGACTACTTTTCCAGAGGACCAAAGTTCAATTCCCAGCACCCACATGGCAGCTCACAACTATCTATAACTCCAGTTCCAGGGGGCCAGACACCCTTACACAGACATACATGCACGCATAAAACCAATGTACGTAACTTTTTAAAAAAAAAAAAAAGAAAGAAAGCCATTCATTAAAATTAGTTAATCAAATGCTAGGCTCCCCTCCGGGTTTTTGAGACAGTTTCTCTATGTAGCCCTGGCTGTCCTAGAATTCACTCTGGAAACCTGGCTGTCCTGCAACTCCCAGAGATCCGCCTGCCTATGTTTCACAAGTGTTGGGATTAAAAGTATAACCATCCCAGGGAGGAGAGGAGCAGGTAGATCTCTGTGAATTCAAGGCCAGCTTGGCTTACATAGAGTTCCAGGCCTGTTAGGGCTGTATAAGAGATTGTCTCTAAATAAATAAATAAAACAACCTCCCCCCCCACACACACAAAATAAGAAAAAACCTTAAACTTGGTATTTTAATTCAAATTTAAGTGTCCATACAGTATGTCTGCATGGTTTGACTGTTTAACGTCCCAGCCCTGTCAGTGTCATCACACACACTCAGCATGGTGTGCTCACATAGTACGTCAGAGCGACAGTGACAGATGAGGCCTCTGCCAACTCATCAAACTTGAAGTTACATGGGCTTTTTGCCCTGTTTTGTTTTTTTGAGACAGGGTTTCTCTGTGTAGCCCAGGCTGTCCTGGAACTCATTCCATAGACCAGGCTAGCTTCAAACTCAGGGAGATCCACCTGCCCCCGCCCCCTGAGTGCTGGGATAAAAGGGATTAAAGGGATTAAAGGCAGTATCACCACCACCCTGCACATTACTCGTTTTTAAATGAAGCTGTAGATTTCAAACTTCAGAGAAATGGAAAGAAATTTTAAGAACAATCCTTCTCCTCAAAAGACACTGTTTTAACAATATATTCTTCAAACTGAAAACTTTCAAATCACTAAAAAGATTTCTACCAACTTTACAGGAACAGAGGGAATTCAGTGAGAAAGTCTGAACTCTAGTCACACCAGCCATCACAATCTAAAGCCAAAGAAACAAACACCTGTACTTACATCCAGGACCTTCTTAGTGTATGTGGCAGCGTGAAGCAAAGAAAACAACAAGACTGGGAAAATACTCACTGGAGAAGGCAGTCAAGGAAAGCCTCCACGTCACCGAGCACCGTGCACACAGCGACGCGGTGTGTGCAAAGCGGAGCTGAAGCAACACTTGGCAATGGGTTTGGGAGTGGCTTTCTTTCATAGCCAGACCGTGAATCAAATGAAGTTCTACCACATAAAAGAAGTAAACTTCCTCACTTTCTAAATCTTACCATCTGTTTGGGACATCAAAAACACTTTTTAATAAAGCACTATAAGAATCTGCTAAGCAAAGGTGAAATGCAGGCCAACCATAATGACTGAATATAGTTCTCATCCCACTTTTTTTTTCCCGAAATTTTTGTTTGTTTAGGATTTATTATATACCTGCATGAGTTTATGTTCACTAAACACATGCAGGTACCCTTGGAGGCCAGTGGGACTGGTGTAGGAGGCCCTTCTGTTTATGCGTTGCTTTCATTGGCAACACATAAACATGAATAAAGAAACTGCTTTGGGCCTGACAAGGCAGAACTTAGGTAGGTGGAGTAGATAGAACTGAATGCTGGGAAGAAGGGCAGAATGGCAGACTCCATGAATCGCCCGCCTGAGATGGACGCTGATTAGAATCTTGCCGGTAAACCACAGTCACGTGGCGATACATAGATTAGTAGAAATGGGTTAAATTAAGATGTAAGAATTAGCCAATAAGAAACTAGAGCTAATAGGCCAAGCAGTAATTTAATACAGTTTCTGTGTGGTTATTTTGGGTGTAAACTAGCCGGGCGGCCGGGACAAACAAAGGGCCACCCTCCTCATACAACAGGACTGGATCCTTTGGACCTGGAATTACAGGCAGTTGTGAGTTGCCTAATGTGGGTGCTGGGACCAAACCTGGATCCTCTGCAAGGACAGTAAAAGCTCTAAGTCATCTCACAGTGCACCAATTTGGTTTTAAAAACAGAAAATCTTGCTTTTAATAGAGTCTACACTGTTGACAAAGGTGTCAAAGAAATGGGCTTAAATCCCATTACTTTGAGGAAATATACCTAAATCTTTTTTTTAAACATTTTGAATTTGTAAAAATTCATACTGAATTTATAAAAGAGACTGTAAATTTCAGTTTACATAAAATTTTATCAGTTTAATTACAAATATAAAAAATTTGTATTAATTCCAATGGTTTTTAATTTTCATATTAAGTCCAATATTTACCTACCTTACACTATAGGTAAACACAGAATTTTCATCCAATTTTTCTTTTTTGTTTTTCAAGATAGGGTTTCTCTGTGTAGCCCTGGCGGTCCTGGAACTCACTCTATAGACCAGCCTGGTGTCGAACTCACAAAAATCTGCCTGCCTCTGTCAAGTGCTGGGATTAAAAGCATGAGCCATCACTACCTGGTTCAACTTTTTTTTTTTAATAAATGTACATTTATTTATTTATTATGTATACAATGTTCTGTCTGTCTGTATGCTTGCTGGCCAGAAGAGGGCACCAGGTCTCATTACAGATGGTTGTGAGCCACCATGTGGTTGCTGGGAATTGAACTCAGGACCTCTGGAAAAGCAGTCAGTGCTCTTAACCTCTGAGCCATCTCTCCAGCCCCCCTGGTTCAACTTTTCAGAAGAAAAAAATGAGAACGATCCACTCCCAATTTTTGCCAGATTAATAATAAGAAACTTGTCAAGTATTTCCATAAAGGACAAACTATCAATGATGAATGGCATAAAAACTAGCCTTAAAATGTCATCGCTAATGCCATCAGCACTAGAAATGGATCCCTCTACTTTCCTGTATAGGTAGCAGTATGGCATGGGTGGAAACTGCTGAATGCTAAGAACCTAAGTATCAAATTCACTGCAAATTCACTCCTTCCAGCCAGTGAGCAGCTGAACCCAAATGTTACAAGAATCTAAACACAAGCGTCTGTCTTACTCTGCAGCCTAAGCTGGCCTCAAACTCTTGTTCCTCCTTGCCTCAGCTTCCCAGGAGCTGGGAGCACAGGTATACACACATTTGGCTCCAATTTAAGACCTTTTAATGAAACAGATTTAAAACTTGAAACTTAAAGCCGGGCGGTGGTGGCGCACGCCTTTAATCCCAGCACTCGGGAGGCAGAGGCAGGTGGATCTCTGTGAGTTCGAGACCAGCCTAGTCTACAAGAGCTAGTTCCAACGCAGGCTCCAAAGCCACAGAGAAACCCTTACTCGAAAACCCAAAAAAACTTGAAACTTAAAAGCTTCTCATTTTTAAGGCCTATGTACAACTCTGATAAAGCTTAAAAAAATTCATCTCAAACTCTAACACCCCCAGACTTGAAGTCTAATTCAATAACAGAGGCAGTCAACAGGAGTTAAGATACGTGGATTCCAGTTCTGGTTTTCACAAACCTCATTCTCCTAGGCCAAATTTCATCCTTTTGGAACAGGGTCTCATGGAAACCTAGGCTAGCCTTGAGTTCATACCCTCACTTTTCAAGTGATAGAATTACAGGCATGCCATTACTTGCCTGGTTCAATGTCACTTTTAAAATATTTAGAAAAGATAAGGAGTGAAGAAAAGTCTACCATTTTATTCTCAAGTGCCAGTCACTGAAAGAGCAAGGACAATAGACCACATTAAGAACAAAGGGATCCCTGCCTGCACTCAGGAGGCAGAGTTCTGTACTCTGAGGCCAGCTCGGTCAACAAAGCGCAGTTCCAGGACAGTCAGGGTTGCTACAAGGTAAACAACACAAAAACAAATAGCAAAGGCCCAAATACATTTGCATATTACTTTGGGCCACCTTTACATATAGCATAATTCCCAATTTCTTTAGGAATTAGATTAGCATTACCAGTTTATGTTCTTGCCACCACTCACTACTTCTCTTCCCCTGACTCCTAAGAATGAACCTGCTAGCCTGGTTTTGCTTCTTTGAGACAAGTCTCACTATGTAACCTTGGCTGGCCTGAAACTAGCTATGTAAACCAGGCTGCTTTAAACCTCCTGTGCCTTCCAGTGCTACGATTACAGGCTCACCACACCTGGCTCATGCCTTAATCTCTAGTTTATGTATAGCAAATAATTTTCACAGATTAATCTTCTTTTGTTCCTAGATCACTGGAAGCTGGGGTAGCCAAAGATCCTTTTCTGTTAAGTAACAAGTTAAGTAGGGCTGGAGAGGTAGCTGGGAGTTAAGAACACTGGCCGCTTTTACAAAGGACCTAAATTCATCTCCCATCACCTGCACAGTGGCTCACAACTGCTACAACTTCAGATGTGGGAGTTTCAACAGTCTCCTCTAGTCTCCACAGGCATCAAAAACACATGGTATACCAGGCAAAACACTCATACATGTAAATAATTTGCATATTTTTGAAAAATTACATAATCATAAAAAATTGCTCATTCCCACCAAGATATAAAGATTAAATACGGAATTCATGTGCTTTGAATGTTAATTGTTAAATATCTGCTAGACTTACAAAGCAAGAATATTGAGAGATGAAGTTTAAATTCCCAAGACAGCTCTTACAGAGTTTAGATTTCAAATTTTGGGGGCAGAAATTTTACATTAATATATCTCCATAAAAATGACAGACTAAAAGCCAAACAAACAAGCTTCATGGAACATTACTGTATCCTTACAACAGAAAAACAATCAAGACATCTCCTACATGCTTAGTATGGTAATTTCACAGTCAACATGAAAAGGATACTTGTAACAGGGTAGGAATTGACGAAAATGAGTGAATACAGCAGGTAGTGACAGCTGTCCTCGAGCAAGGCCTGAGCCAGGAAGGCTCTGCTTAACTGGAAGTGTGGTAATCTCTGATGCAGTCTCAGAGCACTGGTGAGAGCATTCGCCAGCAAAGCACGCTGGTAAAAGCTTGCTGCCTCATGCAACCTGCAAATTACCAGAGGAAAAGTTATCATGAGACATACCAGCTACCACGGCTCTTCCTCCTCTGTGAATTGCATCATAATTGCACAACACCTAAATCATTTAATTGTCAATAGAAAACAAATTACACGAATGTATTCCACATTCTGGGAAGCATCACTTCAAAGACATATCTAACTTCGTAATAAAAAGTATTCACTCTTTGTCAAGTTAAAAAAGTAAGAACTGCAAAAACCATGACTGCCAACGAATGAGCAGTCACACAAATCACAATAAAATACCCCCCCAATTGGTATTACCAGATTACTGTAAATTTTAAATGGGGTTTGTGTTAGTCTTATGCCATTCACATTTTAACAAAGGCTGACTGAACAACTCTCTGAGTCAGAAATATAATACGTACCCGAGAAGAGGCAGAACAAACAGAGCAGAACAATAAACTGTGAACAAGCGAGAAAGCCACATTGCCGTATCCAGTTTATTGGTCATCATGAATTGCTAGATTTAAGAAGAAAAATATTATGGTAAACGAAATCCAAATTATGTTAAGGACAAATTATACACTTTTACTCCTATGAAGGATATTTTAACGAGCACCTTGCAACGTTTGTTTCTTATATTATTAAGTGGAAACTCATGGTTCCTAACTGCTTCTTCACATACACGCTATGGAAGGCATAAGAAGCACTTTCAGAAAAAATCAGGACGGTAATTCAACTCTATAAAATTTCTGTGCTATTTCAACATTTATAACAATGGCTCCATCTATTTTAAAACGTTAAATAAGAACTAATGACTCTCAAGAGACTATAATGTCTATTCTTAGAAAAATCTCAAGCTCAAATAGTCAGGCCACAGAACTGAGTAAGACATCAAATTTTAGGTTTGAATGAAATAAGCCATTAAAAAGAGAAAGGTAAAATCATTGCAGCAATTACTGATGAAGTCATCAGTCTGTAAACTATCTGGCATGTTCATGCCAAAGGGCCTGGCAAACAAAAGACACTCAAAACATGCCTGTCAAGTATGAAATACTATCTGCTTCTCAGATCATATGACTCTGCATCCCTTACAGGCCACCACGTAAGCTTTACCTGTACCAGTGACCCCAGATTAAGTTTATCATGAAAGCAAGAACTTAAAATCTACTTCATCAAGCCGGATGATAGTGGCACACGCCTTTAATCGCAGCACTCGGGAGGCAGAGACAGGCAAATCTCTGTGAATTCAAGGCCAGTCTGATTTTCAAGAGCTAGTTCCAGGACAGGCTCCAAAGCTACAGGAAACCGTGTCTCAAAAAACCAAATAATAACAACAACAATAAACCTGCTTTATCACTAACATGTACCTCACATCCATTTCTAAAGAGTTTTTTATATTTTTAACTACACTGCTCAAAAACAGAATTGCTACCAAGATGCAAACATTTGGGTATGACACAAGTCTCATAATACGTATTTTCATTACATGTGATAGACTTTTGCTTCCAGTTGGTGCTTCCAATAAACTGATTTTAAAACACATTCTTTCATCTATTTAATGTTTTTAAATATTATTTTTAAGCAACTTCATTCTATTTTTTGCATGCACAAGTTTTTAAAGAAAAATGCAAATATATTTAAAATTGAAGGGCATTTTATTACATGCCTTTTAATTACATGATAGCAACTTCAAATATAAAATGTGTGGTTAACCGGGCAATGGTGGCACTTGCCTTTACTCCCAGCACTCAGGAGGCAGAGAGGCAGATCTCTGTGAGTTAGAGGCCAACCTGGTATACAGAGCAAGTCCCAAGAAATTGAGAAACCCTGTCTCAAAAAATAAATGAATGAATGAATGAATAAATAAATAAATGTGCTTGGTGTATTCTATTGGGACCTAGCTATTATACTGTGATGTCCCTAAATGTACCCGATTATGGCAGCAGTCAAATGCAAGGATGAATCTACCTTACTATGTTGTTTGTTTAGAGCATTCTCTTTAAAATTCATTTGATGGGCCATCAAGATGGCCCTGCAGGAAGAGCCACATGCTGAGAACTGAACTAGGGTCTTCTGCAAAAGCTGCAGTCACGTTTAAACCCTGAGCCCATCTTTCCAGTCCCTCCATCTGGGTCTTTTTTATGTAGGTACATTCTATTACATAATACAGGAGCTTAAAAGGCATATGTTGGTTTAAGTTTTAAAGTGTGAACTGCCTAATAGATAAAGTCCCAACGCCCCCTAAAAAAACAGTTGCAAAACATTAGGCAGACAACTTTTGAATTATAAAGGGGAAAACTGTATTTTTACAGCTGAGAATCAGTTGATGATATCACCTTAAACATCACACCTGAATTCCCCCAAAGAAGAATCAACATAAAATGGTTCTTGTGTCTTGAGAAGGGCACAACAGTCGTGTAACTGCAGTTTCTGGATCATTCTGGGTAGCACGAATTCTAACTGGTCTTAATAAAAACTTGGAGTCAGCTATTAGGGGAGGGTGAGAGCTGAAGGATCAGAGAAGCACAGCAGCCAACTACTAGAGAGTTTTTACCTCTAGCAATGTTCAGACTTAAGGGAGATCCTGTCTCTACGAAACCTCAGACTTAATACTGTCTCTATGAAACCTCAGACTGTCCCTGTCTCTACCAAATCTCAGACTGCACTGACATTGGAAACTATCTGTCTTTGGAGCTGAAGAGATGGCTCAGAGGTTAAGAGCATTGCCTGCTCTTCCAAAGGTCCTGAGTTCAATTCCCAGCAACCACATGGTGGCTCACAACCATCTGTAATGGGGTCTGGTGCCCTCTTCTGGCCTGCAGGCATACACACAGACAGAATATTGTATAGATAATAAAAAAATAAATATTAAAAAAAAAAAGCTATCTGTCTTCAAAACCCAAAGAGGGAGAACAGAGGAACTTCTATTGATTGAATAAGAGTAAAGAGATAAGACTAATAAATGCAGTGCTGAATCCCAAGGAGAGGACGTGCCAATGGACAATGGAGGAAAACTAAGTATGAACTACATTTTAGGTTAACATATATCAATGTTAAACTTCCCAAATGGAGTGAAGCGGAGAATAATCCTCAGCCTTCGTGGGTTAGCAAGAATTTCAAATAGATCAGCAAAGTAACAAAATGTCCCGGGTGGAGCTGTGGAACAACATTTTTAATTATAAAGTTTACAGAAGAGTGGTATTCCTCTTAAGTAAACAACAAATTGAAGAAAACACACCGCTGTGCCCTTTTCGGGATTTCTTAAAAGGCTTAAAGTAGGTACAAAGGGCAATACTACGGGCACCACGAGGCGTGTGGGTGGAAGCCTGTGCCTCAGATGGCATCTTTAACCTTGGGACCGAAGACAATTGGAGACAGAGGTGTGGGAAGGCGCAGGGAGGCCCAAGATCCTCAGCAGACAGGTGACGGCCACCTGCTCCATGCCTGAGTGCAGTCGCTTTTGCAACAAACTTCGAGCTCCTCTCCACCCGCACTCCACTCCCTAACCCTAGTCCCGCAGGCAGTGGCTTCCAGAAAGCTCTAGCCTTCTCAACACTTCCTGCTCCTCGCCAACTCTTGGCATCATGGAGCCGGGAGACTAGGCCGATCACTTACCACAGCGCCCGCCCCTTGGGGGCCGTTCGGGGTCGTATCCGCCATGGGAGACACGCAGGAGCCCGGGACGCTGGGACAGCAGAGAAAAAAAGAGCAAAACGTCAGTGCTGGGCGACGACCCTCCGACCCGCTTCCAGAGGCCGGCGGAACCACAAACCCCCAGCGAAACGGGGTCTGCCAGCCCCGTGCAGCACACGGCCCCAAAAACCCCTACGGCAGCCGGGTATTACCTGCCCCACTCGGTCCAGATCAAAGCTGTTTTCCCAGAAAGACCCAAGCCAAGGCGGAGCTTCCCTATAAGGCCCTAAAGGGCCGATCTACGCCGCCGGCACCCAGGGGTTGCAAAACCGGAAGTGGCCCTTTCGTTTCCGTGTGAATGAGGGGGGACGTTAAAAGTCACAGGGAGTTGGTTCCAGAGGCATGACGGGAAATGCAGTTTTTCTTCTTGTTTTGGTTCCACCTGGCTACTGGCCAATTGGCTCATAGATCTTAGAAGTGAAACCGGTGAAGCAATTTTCGTCTTATCCAGGACTCAGGCGATTCTCCTTGACGGCTTCGAAACCTTAAAAATCTGTCTACGTCCGTACACAGAAGCTTCCAAAATATCTATAACCTCTCCAGACAGTGATCACTAACCCCTGTGATTTAACTTCGTTCAAGCTCTTGTGAAACCGGCTATGTGATAGGCATTACGCTTGGCATGGAGTCAAAGGGTGAGCTATAAAAACGTTGGCATGAACATAACGTTGATCTCCTGTGAGACAGCAGAGTAAATGGCGATCACTGCAAAACTTGTGTAACATATGGGCATAAACTGAGTAAATCGGGGAGGGGGCAGTTTCCTGCAACAGATAACAGAATAGTCAGAGGACGGTTTGGTATGAGCTGACCAAATGTGATTGGACCTGGGAGATGAAAGATCTGAACTACAGAGAGGCAGGATGTGCTAAAAGAAAAACATCACTGGGTCAGTTGGAAGAAAAGGGGAGGAGAGAAATGATGGAATGATGGAATTATGTTTTAATTTAAAATATGTTTTTTTAAGAGGCATCTGCCCATGCGGTGTTGGCGCATGCCTTTAATCCCAGCACTGGGGAGACAGAAACAGGCAGATAGTTTGAGGCCAGCCTGGTTTAAAAGAGCTAGTTCCAGGACAGCCAGAGCTGTTAGACAGAGAAATTCTATCTTGAAAAACCAGAAGGAAAAACAAAAGGCATCTGAACTTAAGCCTGCGCTCTAGAGAGTCACTGGTAGTTGAAGCAGAAGTGTGACATCATCAGGTTTAGAAAGATCACCCGGGGGCCATTGCACACAGTGAGGGAGTCCTGGATTGTTGCTATGGTGTGGGAGAAGAGAAAAGGAAAGATGACGTGTGTGGCTTCCATGATTTGGTTCCTGGCTAGACAAAGGTATGCAGAGGAGGGGCAGTCATCGGCTGGGACCTAGAAAAGAGACATAGAGAAAAATGAGAAAGAAGAGCAAAAGATTGAGTGGAAAGCATGGAGGGACTGCGGAGGGGGCTGACTAGAGAACAGGTCCATACCCCAACTGTGAAACCATGCATCTCTGTGCTCCTACTCTCTCACAACTGTAATTATCTTCATGGTTCCTAGGAGCTCAGGTGCCAGTCAGCTGCTGCCTAGGAGTCAAAGGGTGCGCTATAAAAACGTTGACTTTTTTCCTAAGGTCAATGTCCACATACAGATTCCCAGAATCTTCGGCCTCGATCTCCTATCCTTCCAGCTCAGCTAACATGTTACCTTCTCTTCATTGCTCATGTAATCTTTGTCCCACACTTTATCATTGTCAATTTTTTAATTACTTGTTTAACCTGCCTTTCCCGCCCTGTGTGTACGTATGTATGTGTGTGTGTGCATGTGTGAGTGTGTGTGTGTGTGTGTGTGTGTACGCGTGCGTGTGTACACATGCACTCGTGCGTATTCTGATTCACTCGGTGTTAAATACAACAGACTGAATACTTTAAAAAGAATGACTTCTTTTTCCTCACAGTTCTAGATGCCGGAAAATCCTAAATCATTTTATCAGCAAGGTAGGTTTCATTCTAAGACTTAGTTTTGGTGACTGGATCAGTGATCCTATTAATTATAGTAGCTGAATTTGATTTCCCTCTGCCTCGTCTGTAGTCTCAGCCAAGTAACATGGTTGAGCTTTATGTCATCTCAATTTAAAACAAAACAGAAGACCCTCTTGTGATATTTCCAGGTCAATAATAGCCTGATCCTATATCATAATGCCTATGCCATCCACCTCTTTTCATCTCTTGACATAGGCTTTGCACACACACAGACACACACACATAAACACACACACACACACACACACACACACCTCTTTCTCTCCAAGTTCTCACTCTGTAACTCTGGCTAGTCTGGAACTCACAAAGATCCAACTGCCTTTGCTTCCCAAGTGCTGGGATTAGAGGCAATGGTCACCACACCCCGCCTGGCTTTGTAACATGCGTGTGGCACATGAGACATAGGCACAGTACATGAGAATAGTATGAGAGAACATATACATATAACTTATGAAGTATATTCTTGCGATTGTTCTATTTTATTCTCAATATTTTACTGTTGCTGCTTTATGAATAAAACTTAATCACAGGTATGTATATACAGGGAAAGAAATGCAATATATATGTAAAGGATTAAGCAGTACTGAAATTGCTGTTCTATGTCTCCACTAAGCGCCTTGGAATATGTTCTCCATGGGTGAGGAGGAATCGCTGCAACAAAGAGTATTTCAACAACAGAAATTAAACTAAACCAACACTTGAGAAATCAGAGGCTCAGTAATGGAGCAGCTGTGAGACAGCTAGAGACAGATGACCCCTTCTTGAGTCACAACTAGATTCAAGAGTTCAAATAACATCAAAGAAGCCTGTTCTCTTTTGCTTCCCCCTAAACTGATTTTACTGTCAAACTGGTTTCTCACTCAGGTTAGCCCATGTTGCACCAGCTCAGCAAAGACCCAGCTCACACAAGTGCGCTTGCCCAGTGCTTTTGTGTGACCATCTGGGCTTCATTTTCATGGCACCAGATTTGTTTTTACAAAATTGCTAAGCCATGGGGGCTGGAGAGATGGCTCAGTGGTTAAGAGCACTGCCTGCTCTTCCGAAGGTCCCAGCAACCACATGGTGGTTCACAACCATCTATGAGACCTGGTGCCCTCTTCTGGCCTGCAGGCACACATGCAGACAGAATACCGAGAGTACTGTATACATAATAAATAAATAAATCCTTAAAAAAAATTGCTAAGCCAGCCATTTGTCCTAAAATATAGTCAACAAAGTTTGGATTGTTCACCCACCAAAGGGGAATGAGTGGAATTATTCTCACCCAAAATTCAAGAGTGTTGCTATGAAAAAAGGTATGGGTGCCAGAGGAGGCAAAACAATACATTTTTTTTTATTTTTAGCTTATGTTTTTTTTATAATTCATTTTTCAATGTCCACCAATTACTTACTACTAAAGCCTCCCCACAGGCTCAGAGTCAGTTCCTAAGGGTTACCCAGATTGTGTTAATTGAAAGTAAGAAAACCTTGGCGTAACACAAGTCACAAAGTGAAGCAGTCATTTCACAACAGGCTGTTACTCCTTACACCTAGAAACTGGCTGAGGGAGCAAGAACTGATCCCAGGGTTATTGATGACTTGGCTCTCCCCAGTGTTCCAGGAGGTTCTACTGAACCATCAAGTCATCAATTTGCTCATTCCTACTCCCAGCAGTGATTGATAATCCTGCACTGGGCAGAGCATCTCTGCTAAGAGCTGAGTCACCTCACCGGAATACGCTCCTACTTATAATAGCAACCTGAAAAAGCAAGCTCCATGGGGTCTGCAGAGGGAGCTTGGTATGGGGTCTCAATAAACGAGGTCTAGTGCCACTTTTAAAAGCATACCTTCAATAGGAGGCTGAGGCTCTAGGGGTTGTATGAGCCTCCTTGTCTGGGCCTCTGTCTGGGTGTTATATTTAAACTCTAAGTTGCAGGTAACTAAGCCTTTTTCTATTGTGTTAGGTTTTCTGTCTCTGCTATTAAAATGTGCCACAAGTCTGGTGGCTTCAAATAGTTATCTGTGGCTTATGTAATGCTGGGGATCAGGAACCCTGCACCAGGCTTGCTGGGTGGAGGTCAAGATTTCTACAGGGCTCCATCTCTTTCTGGATACCCCAGGGGAGAAGTCACTCCCTTACCTTTTCCGGTTGCCATTGCCCAGTTTCCTCCTTAGTTCCCAGACCCATTTCTCCATCTTCAAAGCCGGCAGTGCTCCATCCACCATTCTGAAGTTTTCCACAGTCTCAGCCCTCTCTGACTCCCTTAGGTCACTCTCTTGCACTTTAGAGACCCTTGGGATTCCACTGGGCCGAGCTCAGTGGTCCAGGATGGTCTCCCTGTAATGAAGTCACTTGATCCGCAGCCGTAATTCCCCTTTGTGGTGAACCTAACACAATTACAGGTTCTGAGGACTGGGGTGTGGACTGGTGGCTGGGGAAGAGTGACCTTACTCTACTGGCTGCTCTGTAAGCATGCAAATGAGTTCTCCTGACTGAGGACTCTGCTGCATTTCCTATATACAAATCCAGTTTGTTACAATTCATAAAGTCACTTGAATATTCCTTTATGTTTATTTTTAACTTTTTGGTTTTTCAAATCAGGGTTTCTCTATGTAGCCCTGGCTGTCCTGGAACACTTGTTGGCGAGGAGACCACTCATTTTCTGGCTGCCCAGCCTCTTAGACCAGAAAATAATCTCACAGAAATTGTATTATTTAAATCACTGTTTGGCCTATTAGATCTAGCTTCTTATTGGCTAACTCTTACATCTTAATTTAACCCATCTTCATTAATCCATGCATCACCATGAGGTTGTGGCCTACCAGCAAAGTTTCAGCATG
>JAQHUG010000218.1:2436062-2446062 GCA_028555095.1 Dicrostonyx torquatus
CTGATTTCACCTACCACAGCTCTGATCTGCTATGTTCATGTTGTCAGCTTAGAAGAATCTAGAAGGGAAATCAGGGCAGAAACCTGGAGACAGGAGCTGAAACAGAGGCCATGGAGGAGTATTGCTTGCTGGCTTGTTTCTCGTGGTTCGTTCAGATTGCCTTTTTATACAACTCAGAACCAACTGCCCAAGGACGGCATCACCCACAATGGTCTGGTCCCATCCATATCAATCACTAATCAAGAAAACGCCCCACAGTCTTCCTTCCATTGGGCCAATCTTATGGAGGCATCTTCTCGATTGAGGTTTCTTCTTCTCAGATGACAAAAAACTAACCAGCATTTGTGTGTGTTGGGGGGGATATGGGTGTGTGTGTGGGCGTGGGTGTGTGAGTCTGTGTTATAGAACGGTTACAAAAGGGTTAAAGAAGTCATCCCATTCAAAGATTCTTCACTGGAGGCAGAGGCAGGTACAGACCGTACAGACCGCAAAGACAGCTGCTGTAGTGCTTGGATAAAATCTTAAGGAACCCACTTAGCTGTTAGAGTCACAGAGCTGGGATCAGCGTTTCAGAGCCAGGCCATTGGGGTCAGTCAAGCTGTAGAGGGGCAGGACTGTGGAGGTGAGGTGCAAGACCAGAGCCAGATAGATGGATGGACAGATGGATAGACAGCAATTTGAATACATCAGGTCAAACAGTGGTGATGGAGCTGAACTGAAGGCCTGGGGTTTATTAGAAACTCTCTGTCTGTTGGTACAAAGACATACACACACACACACACACACACACACAAGGTAGTCAGATGGCAAGTTGGTAAGGCCTTTGGCATCCCAATGTTAGGTGGTTCCGCCCCCCCCCCTTTTTTTATGAGAAAGCTTCACCAGGTAGCTCTGGTTGGATTCCCTATCTAGACCAGGCTGTCCTGGAACTCAGAGGGATCCACCTTTCTCTGCTTCTCAAGTGATGGGATTAAACGTGTGTGGCACCATACCCCACATGTGTCCTGTTTAGAAGGTCCAGGTTATATACTTCTTTGGTCTGTTGTTTTCATTAAGTTCTTAGGCCTGGCTTTTCTGCTATGGTTTAATATTTTCGAGTACTTATATGTTCCCAACCTACTTTGAGAAACTTGTATGTGGTACCTTTTTCCTTTTAGGAGTAAGTTATTTATTTGCCAATCTTTGCCTCAATCTGTGCAGTCATTCAATAGCCACATTTAGACTCTGAATGGGGCCAAGTGTTTCTTGCAAAATGGAGTCACTCACAGCAAGGCACCATCTAAAAGGCCAGTTGTACACTTATAAAGAAATCCAGAGAAGAGCACGGCCTGATCCATGCATGTGTTTTGAGCTGTGTCTGGCTGTGATGCACTTTGCCACAATGTATCTCCTCTGTCATTTTTATCCAGGTGACGATGGAGTGGCTACTTAAGAAAAAGAATGACTTTTTCAGAGCTTGAACTGAATTAATCTCAACAACACAAGTAAAGGCGCTTCAACAATGTGGAAACAATCTGGAAGTTCAGATATGGTAAGCATTACAATCAAATAAAAACGGCGTTATATTTACAAATTCACCATAGACCCCTGTTTTAGCCATTGTTCTATTGTTGTGAAGAATCCCATGACCATGGCAACTCCTATAAAAGAAAGCATTTAAATGGGGGCTTATTTATAGTTTCAGAGGTTGGTGGCACACATGGTGCAGGAGAACATTCAGATCCCCAGGCAACCAAGACAGACTCTGGGCCTGGCTCAGAAATTTCAAAGCCCCGCCCCCAGTGACGCACTTCCTCCATCAAGGCCACACTTCCTTCTCCATTTCAAGTATTGACACTCCTGATGACCAAGCCTTCGCGAGCCTATGGGGGCCATTCTTATTCAAACCACCACAACACCCAAAGGAGAAGTGTTCAGTATAGACATACTCAATACTTCAATGCTGTTTTCTGGGATAGTCACAGACAAAATGAATCACAACCTGAGATGGAGATGTCTGCCCCTTTATACTCAGGCAATTCTTTTTTTAAAAATTCTTTTTATTGAGCTATATATTTTCTCCACTTCCCTCCCATCCTCTCCCCTCCACTTCTACCCTTACCCAAGGCCCCCAAATTCCCAATTTACTCAGGAGATTTTGTCTTTTTCTATTTCCCTATACTCAGGCAGTTCTTGTTTAGTGTTGGTGATAGTATTTAGGGCCTTAGGGCTGGAGAGACTCAGAGGCTAAGGGCCTTGGCTGCTCTTCCAGAGGTCCTGAATTCAGTTCCTAGCAATCATGTGGTGGCTCATAGCCATCTATAATGAGATCTAGTGCCCTCTTCTGGCCTGCAGACATACATGCAAGTAGAACACTGTATACATAATAAATAAATAAATCTTTAAAAAAAAAGAAAAAAAGGATTCACAGCCTTAAGTATGCTAGGTAGGTGCTCTACAGCTCAGCTCCAGAGCAACTCTTATGCACATTAAATTAAAGGGATATACACTGGGAGCATTTTGGGGTGTCTCGTAAGACTTCATACCATTAAATGTCACAATGCACCACACTGATAACTGTGCGAGTGGCTAATAGTCGCAATCTCGATCTTATCCTAAAACTGTCTATAGTTTCTGCCTCGGTCTCTTATTCCAATCTTGGAGGCAGGACTGGGGATGTAGCTGAGCTGGTAAATGTTTACCTGGCATGTGCAGAGCCCAGGGTTTGATCTTTCACACCACATACATTTGGTATGGTTGTGAAATCATAATAATCCCAGCATTTAGGAGGTAGAGACAAGAGGGTCAGACGTTCAAGGCCATCCTCAGCTACTTAGTGAGTTCAGGCCCAACCTGGGACATATGCGAGCCTGCCTTAACAGCAACAAATCCTGCAGGATGTTTAGGTTCGTGTGAACACTCTTAGAACCCACTGTCATTCTGGTCTTGGGCTTGATGCTTTTTTATTCATATCCAATAAATCCTTGATACACAAAGAATATAGTCAGGCTAACGTTACATCCATAATTGAAGCACAATGAGTTTGGAGTGCTTTCTTTCTCAGGCATAGAGTTGAGCAATTAAAATAAGTTTTCAATTAAACCTATGGTTACTTACTAAGAATTAGCCTTCCTGTCAATCCTGAATTAAGGCAACTTCCAGGGAAGTATCTCACCGAGAAAGAAAACTAAATTCCTGATATGGCTGCGTATCTCGTCCTTGACTAATGACTGTCGTGTGAGAACAATAGTCATTTGGGAGTCCTTTTCAGTCTGGCTGAGACTGTACTCTCTCCGGCACCCGAGCCCCTGAGCTACAATTGTATATAGAATTGTGTGGCATCTTAAAGGCGTTTTCCATGTAGTTTTTTTTTTTTTTTTATCAGAGAACAGCAGAAGATGACCAGAACCAAAAATACTTTTCTTCACATTGTGAAGCGGACTCTCCAGCTTTTCGTCCATTCTTCGGCCAATGAAAAGCTAATGCCATGTAATCACAATTTCCTGGGATTCTGTAAAACCATTAAAGAGGCACATTGATGCCCTCTGAATGGAGACACTGTAGCATGATTTGGATTGGCTCTGTTCTGAGGGAGGGGGTTCTTGACACTCATATGCTGAAATCAGATTTGTCAAAGGGTTCTTTTGTGTCCAAGACACCCAGACGGTTTGATTTCAACCACGCACTTCTGGGTGAATGCAGATGGCAATGGGAGCGGAGTTGAGGGTAGGAAACATCATTAAAGGCAGTATTAATGCAATCCATACTTCAGGCTTGACAATGATTTGAATTTCATTTTTCATATCAGTGTAAAGTAATATGCTTTCAAGTTGTACTGTCAACTGAAGGGCTTTCTGGCTCATTTTAAATTTGGAGAAAAGCAGCAGCCAAATACCAGTTTAATACGGTTTTAGCAGAAGCAAAGACAAGAAATGCTCTATCAGGGGTCCTAGTTAATTAAAGGAGATACAAGGGCAGCAGGAAGTATTTGAAAACCATGCTCATCTTTTTACTCATTGAGGGAGATTCTCCATCACATTTTGAAAAATATTTCTGAAGTGTGTGTTTGTAGCTAGTGTCTTTGTTTTTGATTTTGAAACCAGCCAATGTACTCCAGGCTAGTCTTGAACTCACTGTGTACCTTAGACTTCGGTTTCTCCCGCTTGTCTATCCTGAATTACACTCCACCTCCCAAGGACCAGGATTATAGGCATGTGCTGGCATGCCTGATGTATGCAGTGCTGGGGACTGAACCCAGGGATTCCTTCATGCATGCAAAGCCGTCACTTGACTGACTGAGCTACTTCCGCAGGCCTGTGGGTATGGTCTTTAAACTTTCCACAGACTAAGCTTTATTTACTTTTTGTGCGTGTGCATGTGTGTGTACATGCACGACGATGCATGTGCATGTCGCATGTGTGTCACAGTGTGCGGAGGTCAGAGGACAACTTCCAGGAGTTCATTCTGTCCTTCCACTATGTGGGTCCCGTGGGTTGAACTCAGGTTACCAGGTTCGACTGCGAGCATCTTTCCTCATGGAGCCATCTTACCAGTCAATGTCCAGGGAGTCATGACGTGGTTTCCAAGAGCCGTGGTGATCTCCCAGGAAAAATATTTGTATACATAAAAGAAAAAGTTGTGTTGTACGCTCAGCTGTCCTTAGCACCATCTTGTATTGCTGTTTACTATGGATGGGATGCTGTTCCAGAGAGGCCCTCACCATGTCGGGATGTAAAGCTATGCAGTATTCAGTGAAGTACCTTGGACCCTGCCTCACATCCTTGTTTCTCTAGAATAGCAGTTCTTGTTATTCTTGTTATCAGATTCTCCCAACCAGGAGGGGATTCGTCCTTCAGAATGGAGACCAGCCATTGCAAAGATTGAGGCTTTGAAGCAGCTGGATGACAGAGGGGGAGAGCTATAGCGCAGTTAGTCTCTGGGTGGGTAAGCAAGGCCACAAGTGTCATGCATGGAGCAGGGATGATGCCTGTCAGGAAAGGGAAGCACTGGGGCCTGGATATACTCTCCAGCAGCTGTCTGAGTTCCCAGTCATAGTGCATGGGTTTGTTGACGCCGTCTCACTCCGGAATGTGAGCTTGGTGAATTTTCTCTTCGTTCCTTTCCATTCTCTCTTTAAGCAGAGTCTCACTGTGTCAGGGAAAGATTCTCCTGCCTCGGCCTCTCGAACACTGAGATAACAGGTGTCTGCTACCCTGTCACCAGTTAAAGCGATTTTTCAAATTTTTCTTTTTACTATTATTTTTTTATTTTTAATTTTTAGAGACAGGGTTTCTCTTTGTAGCCCTGGCAGGCCTGGAACTCACTCTGTAGACCAGGCTGGCCTGGAACTCACAGAGATCCGCCTGTCTCTCTGTCTCCTGAATGCTAAGATTGCACTTAGCATTGCCCAGATGCATTGTGTGTTTTTTGTTTGTTTGTTTGCTTGTTTTGTTTTTAAAAGAAAAGAAAGCAAATAAGCTGAGGATTTTGGGAAATACATGAATTAATCCAATCTCACAGGGGAGAATCAACTTCTAGCATTCTACACTAGCACAGTTCTCGGATGAGAGTCACATGGAGAAGATGGTGGGAGACTCAGGAAATGGGGGGAAGGGGGAGACTGCCCTAGGTAAATTCTGATCTTCCACAGCATGGAGGGCAACAAAGCTCTCATGACAGGCCGTCTGGAATCCTATAAAGTGTTCTGAAACTCGTAGGTAAGGACTTTTAGCATAGAGTGAAAGTCTGCATTCTGAAACCCAAGTACCCAGGCTTACATCCCAGCAATGTCATTTCCCAGTATGACGGTTCTTAGTTTCTTCAGCTGCACAAGAGTGACAGCTTCCAAGCCTGTCTCACAGAAAAAGAGAAATAAATTTAGATACCTGAACTACCTTGTGTACATTCTATGTGATTATTCCAAAAAGAGCATTCAGCATGCTTATGGATTCCACTCCACACTGTATACTGATTCTGTGGAATTTACTATAATAGAGACTGTGGCTGTGACCAACCTATGGATTAGAACTCATAATTCCTCAAGCCACTACAGTCCAATGAGAATTTCCTTTGCGAAGATTAAGACCCTCTTACTAGCTGAGTGGTAGTGGCACACGCCTTTAATCCCAGCACTCAGGAGGCAAAGGCATGCAGATCTCTGTGAGTTCAGGGCAAACCTGGTCTACAAAGCAAGTTCCAGGACAGCCTGAGCTGTTAAACAGAGAAGCCCTGTTTTAAAAAAAAAATGAAAAGAAAAGAAAAAGGCTCCTCTACTATAGGATGTTGCAGAATACCTGGAGGGACATTTGACATATATGTTAGTGGAATTTACATACTATATAATCAACCGCTATGGTTCATTTGAATATAATTAATATCAACCAAAACAAAACAAAAAGTGAGGTTACTGAGCAAAAGTTTTCTTGTGAATTGACAATTCCTGTCCACCAGGGGGCAGCCATCTCATGGAAACCAAGGAACAACAGGCCCAGAGTAAATAAAGATCTGCCATAAAAACAAAGAGAAGAAAAGAAAGAAAGAAAAATCTCTTCTTTAAAATTGAGTTCAATTTCACTAACTTCTACTAGAGCGACAATCACACACAGTAACTGTTCCTGATCTCTGTCAGAGGGACAACTGAGACAGGTTACACAGGAAAGCCACTCTCTCTTCTGAGTCAGCTTCAGAGTCAGATGAGCAAGGTCCCCAGACGAGCAAGGCCCCTAGGTGCTCTCTAAGGCAAACCCACCCACTATTGAAGTTTCTGTTCGGAACAGGATTTAAATCCAAGAGAACCGTTGGCAATCTGCAGCGGTATCAAAGTCTTGGGAGATATTCATCAAAGGGTGCAGTCTCTGTAAAAACAAGAATGATGAACTCAGGAAACACATCCTAAAGTTTAGAATGGCTGGCCCATGTTTCATCAAGCCTGCGGGCTTTATAGCTAAATAAATGACCATGTTTCAGGCTCTGAGTTGACGAGGTCAGGCCTAGGGAGACAGGAGCCCCATGATGGTCAGAATATAGATGCCATACTTAGAGACAGAAAGAAGCAAGGCGGAAAACTCTGAAAATTTCTCCTGTTTGGGGGGAAGCTAATGTGGTGGACCACAAGAACTCAGGGTGGGTTGAGTTCCAATGCACTACATAATTTGCAACAAACTAAGACCCATACAACATAGGAGAAAGATTGATGGATGACCTTGATGTGAAAAGAGCAAAAGGATACATTGTAGAATCTTGGAAGCTGTGAGCTCTGGGCAGCTTGTGCACAGGAGAGCTTTGCAAAACCACGAGGACTAATAAGAGGAAGCCCATGCAAGCCAGGTCTTCATGTATTCTCTCCACAGAGATCATGCCGCATCACATGACATGCTCATAGGTTTGCCAATTACAACACTTGGCAACACACCCGTCTCCTAATTCCTCTACAAATGGGATTTTGCAAGAGTTCAATAAAATAATCCACAGAGGGTTGGAGGGTGCTTGAGCTTCAGAAAGGAAGGGAGATGCCAGTGTTGTAATTTGATCCTGTAAACTACACACTGTCAGTCTCACATTGCCTTTTTTTTTTTCATGAAGGCTCAAGGAAAATAAAGGGGCTTGTTCAGATTCACACAGCTGCAATGCCAGGAGTCACACCCTGAGCTTGTGTGTGTTTGTGTGTTTTCCTCTCTTCAGTACGTTTCCAGATATTATTTAGAGAGCCACAAATGGCATCATATGGGTGACGTTGGGCTTTTTTTTTTTTTTTTTGGTTTTTCAAGACAGGGTTTCTCTGTGCTTTTTTTGTTTTTTGATTTTACAGATAACAAAGTGAGAGGCAAGTTAGATATCCCATCATTGGTTTTCCCCTTGGCCCCTTGGCCTTATGTCTCACTGACTCAAAGTACAGAACAGAGTTTTGCTATTTGTTTTCAGCTTTCCGGGATGTATATATAAATGTATATATAAATATAAATATATATATATTTAATATGAGACTGGGTTTCATGCTGCCCAGGCAGGTCTCAAACTGTCTAGTACCTAAGGTGGACTTGAACTCTTGATCTTTCTATTTCTACTTTCCAACGTAGAAGGAGACTGCTTGTGTTCATTCCCGGCTGCCCAGACTCAAATAATCATACAGAAACTATATTAATTGCAACACTGTTCAGACAATGACACTAGCATATTCCTAGCTAGCTCTTGAATCTTAACCCATTTCTATCAATCTGTGCATCACCACGAGGCTGTGGCCTACTGGTACGGTTCCATCTGGCATCTGTCTCCTTCAGTAGCTACATGGCGTCTCCTTGACTCAGCCTACTCTCTATATATATCTGTTCCGATTTCCTGCCTGGCTTTACTATGTTAAGCCACTGGCTTTATTCATCAACCAATAAAAGCAACACATGTACAGAAGGACAGCCCAATCATTCCAGGGCATGAACTACGCTGATCTTAGGACACTGTGGTTCTTAACCATCTCTGAGTGTAATAATGTCCTTGGGAAGTTTCGGTTTTAAGAACTGGTTTGGGGACCCCCCCCCAAAACCAGTCTTAATCAAATGAAGTCCCTTTCCTCTTTCAGGAAATGAATGAATCTGAAACCCAGTCTCTATCTCCCATCTCCGAATGAAGTCCCCCAGTAAGGATAGCACAGTCACAACTGGACACCTGTTATAGAAACATTAGACTTTAAAACAAAAGATACCCAAAGAGATACAAATCCAGAAAAAGGTGTGGCAATTAGGAGCTAAGGTGCCCTAGGAGAAGCCATACAAGGGTGAATATGCTGGCTCACTCCTCCAGTCAGGGTGCACCAGAAAGGAGCTCCTCCCTCCACTCTGCCTCCCCGGGAGCACAACAGGGTTAATGGCATGACCTGTACTCTCTGTTCCTCAGTGGCAGTTACTGTTAATCATGGGTGTGTGCCTCTGGGCCTGAGTATGGCCCACACTCTTGCACTTGATGAGAGTTTAGTAGAGGACCCAGGATAAGCACTAAAGTAAGGTCAAATGCTTGGTGGAACCCATGAGCCAAAATATTGCACTAGTCAAACCAGTCTGGCACTCTTTCAGCTCCAAATTGGCAATGAGAAGATTCAAGTCCAATGTTAAGTAATCCCAGAACCAAACGTTCCAGCTAACTGTAAAACATGGAAGGCCCTTTTAATTCCCGTCCAGTGACAATCCTCCTGGTCATGGCTCCATCTCCAAAAAGCAGCAGACACTTTCTGTAGGATGTTTTGGTCAGAGCAACCGCCACGGCAATTCTGGATGTTGAGTTGAATCATCCAGATAGCCTGGCCTTTCAAGGTTGACACAGAATTGGGTCTCCCCCCTCCAATCACCTTTAGAAATAATTATTCCCCAATATTTGGCAGCAGGTTTTCAATATTTATCTCAAATGAGCAACGTGCAAGTTGTACCACTGTTTAAATATCTAGTTCTTCTCTTTGTAAAAATGCAAGACACTTTTTATCTGGTTGGCATGCAGCTTGGTGTTTGTAAATTGCCCTGTTTTGGGTTAATCATTGCTCTCTCTGTGTGTCTCTCTATCTGTCTCTCTCTCTCTTTATGTAGAGGCACTGCCCTGTATGGGATCAGTTTGAGAAATCTTTTTTTTTTTTTTTTAAATGGGCATGGCATTCTCACTTTGGGGGGATAAAGGCCATAGGAACAAAAGTTTTAGGCCCAGGACAATGGAGCCTGTCAATTAGACTAGGTAAAGCTAACACAAATGAATGCTTTCCTGAGGAAGATGGAACATGGTGAGGGAGAGAAAATGAGGCCAAAGGAATAAAGGACAATAGGAGTGACACCGATTCTATGCGGGGACCTTTAGGAGCACGTGTGCTAGCCCCAGCAATGCCCTGATAAAAGAGTGACAGCACAAAGGCCTGCTCCTGGCTCACCCATCACAAATGACCAGAATTCCCAGGGAAAAGTCATGTTTCAATCTCGCAGGAGTCCTCTGAATGCTAGAACGGACATGCCTCTGGGATGTCAAAATACGGATAGAATCATAAACGGCAGGA
>JAQHUG010000218.1:2451062-2479433 GCA_028555095.1 Dicrostonyx torquatus
TTTGTGCGACTCATTTGCTGGTAATGGATGGATATGAAGATTTGCCGATATTATTGTCTGTCATTCAATCTAACAAAGTGAACATTTATTGCATATATATTAAAAATTATCCCGGAATCGAGTGGCGCCGGGTTGCATTTATTGGAGTCTTCCCAGGGGTGAGGTCCCCTCGGATGCAGGCGCGTGGGGAAAGGCAAATAGTGCGCGAGCGAGAGTCCCAAATCTCTTTAAATCCCTGCGCCTGCCTAGGCCTTCTCCGAAGGCGTCACGCCCTCCAGCCTTTGCCCCTAGCTTCGGGACTCGTGGGCCACCTCCAGTCGCGCCCGCCCGCAGACCTGGGCCAGCCGAGAGCGTGGGGGAGCCCTGCGACTGTCAAAACAAGAGGAGCCTCGGGCACTCACAAGGGGACAAGGGGACTGACTCTAGGAAATTTAGGGAGGGCTTGTGATTGAAGAGAGAGAAACGGGAGGGGACAGCTCTCCTTTGTCTTCTCTCGGGTTACATCATTTTCTAATTAGGCATAAAATTGTGTTCATACACTGGTACTGCGGCCTTCATAAACATCGTCATTATGGTTTATAAGAACGCCATTGTGGGGAGGCCATCCCAAAATAGAAAGCGCTGGGGAGAGAGAAGCCTGGAGCCCAGGAGGCTGGGCTTTGTCCTCCCCTGGGAGAAGATGGATGGCCAGTGTCATACAGATGATGACTTGAAACCCTTAAATTGTCAGAGGAGGGAGAATCTTTATCAGCCCCCAGCGCTGCTGGAAAATTCTAGAGACAGCCGCCACCGATGGGTTTTGGTTGGGAAAGGAAAGCCGGGTGGCTGGGTTTGCCAGGCAGGTTGGAGCCTGAGGTAGCAAGAGGCAAAGTGCAGGGCAGTCAAGCCCCGTGGCCTCTTTCTTGGATGCTCACAGTCACCTGTCCTGAGCTTAGCTTCCCAGTTGCATACCCAAGGCTGACTGACACCCGGGCACCGCCAGAGAAATGAGAGGGGCAAAGAAACCCCCCCAACAGCTGAGGGCTGTACCAGGCAGGGACAATTGTTCCCATTATTAGGGGCCTGAGGCTCAGGCCCAGCCCTCTGCTCTGTTGGGGGGCGCCTGGCTAACTGGAAGGAGATGGATGGAGGCGCCCTGAGCCCGCGCCCCGACGTCTTGTCAGACCCAGGGCAATTACTGTCCCGCCAGGATGGACAC
Source organism: Dicrostonyx torquatus (assembly GCA_028555095.1). NCBI lineage: Eukaryota > Metazoa > Chordata > Mammalia > Rodentia > Cricetidae > Dicrostonyx > Dicrostonyx torquatus. The sequence continues at coordinate 2,452,261 of JAQHUG010000218.1, forward strand.
ACTGCCCGCCACCCTGACCCCAGCACGAGGGACCACTGGCTGCCTGTCCTGCTCTGGCGTTTTTCCCTCGCCTTTACAACAACCCTACGTGACATAAATAACTCCCTGTGCTTGGCCACATTTGCTTGAGCGCCTTAATTCGCAAGAAAATTAACTATTACGTTCCTTTTTTCCCCTTTAAAAACCGAAAAGATTTGGAAACTACAAATTCCAATCTATCTTGTCTGCCTTTAGTGTGGGTTCTGATGCATTTTGGAATTCATTTTACTATAACAAAAATCATTTCACTTCTGTCTCTGCCAGTGTAGGTTTCTGCTTGATTGTACCGGGCTCTTCCGGGTGTTTTTAGTTTTGATGCTCCATCCAGGTAGTGGTAGGGTCTCCAAAAAACTTCTCTGTGGGCACAGGGGTGGGTGGGGTGGGCTTTAGCCATAGTGCTGGACCTTGGAGCAAGGTCACACCTCTGCTTGGTTTGGGGTTGTTAGAGGGTGCGGCTGTTCATCCAGGCCACCGGGCAGGAAATGCATATGTCTTCCTGACTTGATCTGGTTAGGGGTGGGCAAGGGCTGGGACAGTGCCAGATCATTGTTGTGCAGTGGGTTGCCAGGTGCCAAGACTGGAGAGAGCCCGTAGTGGTGAGAGGAGGAGAATGATTCCCAACGTTCTAGAAAAAAAAACCAAAATGGTCTGTCCAGTTGGGGAGACCTGGGGATGTCTGAGTTAACTTTGCTCTGTGAGGTACCCTCTGGCTGATGATGGCAGGTAACAGTATCCTGTCACTGGCTTCCAGCCAGTCACCTCCTGCCTGGCCAGGATGAGGGGCGATTTAAGAACTTAAGATATGGAAGGGCTGCCTAAAGGTCTGGTGTAAGAGTGGTTTCTAAGTGTAAAGTTACAGAAAGCCCCAACACACACACACACACACACACACACACACACACACACAACTTTAGCTGAGGGGTTGGACCACCCCTTCCCTTTTAGAGAAGTTTGTGAAAAGCCTTGGCCAGGCTTCCTTAGAGTGAGCTCCCCTGTTGAGCTCGGGTCCAGCTGCCCTCCTCTGCTCCCCTTGCAGCTGGAGCTGCTAAAGCTTTGACATAGCAGCTGTATCAAAATCAACAAACGGATGATAATCTCCAGATTCCACAAGGTCAGCTCGTTTTTCTTGGGCTGTGCTTGTTTTATTTTTGTTGAAGAAAATGTCATGCAAATGTCCAAAATATGCTGAGTCTATAATTCTAGTGCTTGGGAAACTGAGGCAGGTGAGTTTAGAAATTCCCTAGGCTACATAGTAAGTTCTAGCCTGGGCTATAGTGAGACTTTTTTATTTTTTAATTTTTTAAATTTTTAAAAATATTTATTTATTTATTATGTATACAGTATTCATCTGTGTGTATCCCTGCAGGCCAGAAGAGGGCGCCAGACCTCATTACAGAAGGTTGTGAGCCACCATGTGGTTGCTGGGAATTGGACTCAGGACCTTTGGAAGAGCAGGCAATGCTCTTAACCACTGAGCCATCTCTCCAGCCCCCAACTTTTTTTTTTTAAAGAGCAGAACAATAATAACACAAATAAATAAACAAATATCCAACTACCTGGAACATAGTCTTCACACTGTCTTTGTCCATGTCATTGTAGGTAGGTGTAAACCAGTAGTGACTCAGTGATTAGTGTCCTTAATTCCACTTATTCATTATTGATCATTAGTTGTCCTTTAAATAATCCCACAGATGTTCTCTGATAGCTCCATGTGAAATACAAAAGAAAAGAATTCTCTGCATTGAAGGTACTTGTTCTCTTGTGGAGGTTTTTCAGTGTATGTGAAAATCATGTGAATGATGGAGTGATGGTGTAGGAAAGGGTTCATGCTTGAGAAGTCTCCTTAAGTCCTCTAGAGGCATTAAAGGATGTAATATTCACCGGCAAACTGTGGGAGAGAATCAAAGTGCCTCTAACAGGCTTCAGGAAGACATCATTTTTCTTATTGTGCCTCTTAACTCTGGATTATAGAGGACAAGGCACGAGGAATGTGTAGGAGTCTACACTGCAGAAATTTAGCTGACTTACTTTGTGAACCGATTTCGTGTCTCCTACACATAGGCCATATCAAATATCTGCCTGTGTGATGGGACTGAGGCAGGAAGATCTCTGCCAGGTTACATAGTAAGATCCTGTCTCAAAACCAAAAACCAAGCCAGGCGGTGGTGGTGCACGCCTTTAATCCCAGCACTCGGGAGGCAGAGGCAGGCGGATCTCTGTGAGTTCGAGGCCAGCCTGATCTACAAGAGCTAGTTCCATGACCAGCTCCAAAGCTACAGAGAAACCCTGTCTCAAAAAACCAAAACAAACAAACAAAAAACCAAAACAAACAAACAAAAACCCAAAACAAATCACTTGCCTTTTTAACAAATACCTCTAATGTCAGTTCTGATAATGTGTGAAAACCAGCAAACACCATGGCAATTAAAAATACAAATAACAATCCAGAATTCTACCATCTGACTGCCTGGAATATATTTCCTCTTTTCTTAATTTTTTTAAAATTACTTTTTGTGTGTGTGTGTGTGTGTGTGTGTGTGTGCGCGCGCGCGCGCGTGCACACGGGAATGCAAGTACCCATGGAGTCCAGAAGAGGGCATTGGTCCCTGGATTTGGAGTTGCAGGTGGCTGTGAACTTCTCTATGTGGGTTCTGGGGATGGACCCTGGTCCTCTGGGAGAGCAGAATGTGCTCTCAAAAGGGCTAAGCCATCTCTCCAGCCAGATATTCTTTTTCTTGTGGGATTTTTTTTTTCTTGAGGTTCTGCAGGAATTAGGGAATACTGTCTTGGGCAGAAGCTTGTCTCAAATTGGAATATTCTAAACACCTGCTGCGTGTCAGGCTAGCATAGTTCCTTCTTGGAATTCAGCATCTATTGTGGATCCTAAAGAGAAGAGAAAGTCTTGGGGGGATGTAGCATACAGAAATACTGCTCCAGTCAGCCTTACTGAACTTAAGACTCTGCTATCTGGAGTTTCATTAGAAATCAGATCAGATTATAGACAAAGCAAGGAAAGTGGGAAGCTTTTGAAGTTGTTTAGCTGGTGTTCTATTCTGGGGGAAAAATACATGATTTTAGTCTCAGTAGGAAGACAACTCCATCTATTCTAATCATTCTACTTCTTGTGAGAGACCCCTTAGCTTACTCGGATTAGAGAGACAGAGTCAGTTTCCTAAGAAGCTTCACCTCTTTGTTGAAATGGAGGGAGAGCTAATGGGTTCTGAGAGAAAGGGCCTTGGCAAGTCTGTGTATCAGAAAAGGAAGCTTGAAGGAGGGGGAAGGGGATGGGGACACAGTCCCAAGGAAGAGCAACCCACCTTTCTCCTGGAAACAGAAAGCTGATAAGGCCACTGGTCCCGGGTTGTCATCCTGTGTGGCCTGTGGAATTTATCCAGCAGGTTCTCAACTAAGGAGGCTGCCTCTCCTTTTATTCTCTTAACTTTCCTGATAAATGTTAGCGACCTGATCCTATCTATTATGGTGCCATTATCACAGAATGTTGACTGAACTGGTTCTTTTATCTTCATTATGGAGCTGCCTCCCTTGCAGATTTATGCATTTTTAATATTAAATTCTTTGTTTGAGCCTATTCTCTTGTTGACTTTCATTGACCCCCCCTCCCGACCCAGTCCCTAATACTTTCCCATATTTAATATTGAAACATTTTTTCTCAGTGTTCCACTTGGGCTTTGTTGCCATTCGTTTGACGGCTGTCCCTAATGGCCTGTGCTGTTTGCTCTGTTCTTGAACTTGGTGGGGGTCACACATTCTTAAACAGTGATGTTCTCTGAATGTCTACCCTTGCTGTCCAGCTAAGTTGCGCCTTGTCACAAGCGCTGCCCTTTTCTCCGCCCCTAACTACCAACTGCCCCTAATCACTTAAACAAACACCTTTCCTAGTGGAGGCTCAGCCCCCCTGAGCCTTTTGGGTTTTGTTTAACAGACGCTAATGCTCTGCCTGGCCCACCGGCGGCTTGGCCCCGCTGACCTGGTACATCGCAGTTCTTCTCCTTGGAGCGCGGCCTTGTCCAGCGCCCCCTGGGCCAAAGGCCAGGGTCCGGGCAAGACTGAGCAGCTGCCTGAGGTGACCGCAAAACGATATCAAGGGCCGACTTTTAGCTTGGAGCAGGCAAATGAATGTATTCATCTCCCTGCCCCACCCCTCCCCCAATCCACCAACCCCATCTACTGTGGGACTAGGGACAAGACAAAGGGGGAAATATTAGGAAGAGGAGCGGGAGAGGCTAATCCCGCACCAGAAATCTTAGCTCCCTTCTTGGGGGCCGTCTGTTCAGTTTCACAACACTTACAAGAGCAATTTCCAGAATTGAAGTTGCCTGGTGTTTTGATTCTTCCGTTGCCTGTGCATTTGTGCCCCGAAGGTCCCTTCCAAATGGATACTAATTGTGGGGGCTGCACGCTGCTGGCTGCTCCAATGCCCCAGGGCCCCGAGGACCTGCTTCTCAAAGCCTTAATTGACAAGGACCTGTCTGTATTTAGGAGCAGCTGGTCCAGAGCGTTGGCACATCAGTGCAATCTTAACGCAGCATCCCTAGCCCCGAGGAGGATGAGGGTAAATGTGGTTAAAATGAAGGAAGATTTATAGCCCGCCCCCTTGGGTAATAGGACAGAAGACAGCTCCCAAGATTTTCCCCTATGAGGCGGTTCATTCATCAGCTCCCGGGCCTAGTAACCTGATAGGAGGCTCGATCTCGCTTTTATTGCTAATGGGGGAGGGGAGAACAATTAGGCAGGTGACAATCTCTCACTACAGTGCATAGCCCCCTAAACTGGGCGGAAATTTGGCTCAGTAAGACCGCAGTCTTCTTGCTTCTGCGGGATCCGGCGCCGGTGCCTCTTTGCCTGGGTCTGGCGCTGGGTTAATGGTGGCGCCGCAGGCAGGCTGGGAAGAGAGCAGAGGGCGCTCTGGTTGCCCTTCCCCGGAACAGGGAGGCTTTTAGAGTCCTTTGCGTCTCCTCGGGACGTTTCAAAGTTCCAAACTGTGGGTGGAAGGGGTGCTCGTATAGATCAGTTTCTCCCTGGTGCGCCTCAGCGGATGCAGCGGGCTCCCCAACTCTCAGACTGCACGCTGCGAGCGTTTCTGAGACCTGCTCCCTCGGTAGACAACGCCATTCAGCCGCTTACAAAGAAGGTTGATTGGTTCAAGAGGAAGCTGGTTTTGTTGCGATGTGTGGGAAATACTTTGATGTCCGCCTGGTTCGCACGTGTGAACAGGGATAAAGGGGTTTGGGCATCTTCATTGAAATTTCAAGTTTTTAAAGCAGAAATTCCCTAAGTTTTGCCTGTTTTTCTCAACATTTTCTTTTTCTTTCTTTCTTTTTTCCTGCCTTCAGGAACAATGCCAACATTGAAGCCCTCGGTTGGAGTCTGCACAGTTGGAGATCTTTGGTGCCGTTAAGACATCTTTGGATTTCATCAATCAAACTGACTGCAATTTTCCATAAAAACCCTGAATTTGGGTCAGAAAGTGGGCAAAGTAGATAAAGATCATTCGAGCTGTCTTATAAGATGATAAATAGATATCCTTTCAGGCCAACAATGCTAAAGTGCAGTTTTGTGATTCCCTTCCATGGGCCGTGAATGCAGTGAGTCGAAACGATTTATACATGTTTTCCCATGGTTTAGGGGGTGTTTTTACATACTTGTCAAAAGTAGTCTGACCTTTCCCCTACTGAGTTGCTAAGTGTGTTAGTGGCTTTGGGTATTTTTTTTTCCCTTGGTGTGTTGTGCTTCCTCTCAAGAAGCACACAAGAAAAGAAGGCTTTAATATTAATAGAATATGGGTCTGATCTAGCCAGTTCTCCTCGAACAGACTGGTTGCAGAGTTGGTGGAGAATTTCCAGCTGCTTTGTGCTTCCTCTCAGGCAGTACCTCTTCCGACACCATGCTGGGATGTGAACTCACTTTCTCAACAGCAGCATCACTTATTCTTGAACTTGACGAATGAAGCTTTGTATAAGAGACACTAAAAGAAACGACAGAAGGAAGTTCCTTAAGGGTATGAGTCCGCTAGTCCCAAAGATCTTTCATAATGCCAGCTAACATCTTAGTGGATAAATGCATTTTAAACATTTCCCCCTCACTATTAAAAATAAGTATTTAGCAGGCATAGCATGCCACTTTTTACACATTGACTAACTGCTTCTTCTTTTCTATTTTCTTGACCCTCACTTTCAAAATATGCTCATTTTGATAATGCCTTCACCCAGAGTTCTTGGCTTACCAGGTAGTTTGAAAGATTCAGTCTTCATGGAGAAACCCTAACTGCCCTTCCTGATCACTTCTGAATTATCTGAGGTGTCCTATGAGTTCATAGATCTTGTAGGAGCATACACAAGTATCTAGGAAAACATTTATTTCTCTTGACATAAGACTCCTTCATTCATATATATATATATATATATATATATATATATATGTATATATATATCTCACAGGAACACCATCTTTTTTTTTTGAGGTTGGCTTTTCCAAACTTGTTAAATACTGAATGTATGCTGTGAACTATGTATAGGGGAGAACAGGGTACAGTGGGAGTTAATTATTGTGATTAACTTACTAGCTTTATTAGTTTTGAATGAAGCACATAAGCTATGGCTACAGTTATTTAAGCACTCTTTATTAGCTAAAATAATTTGTGCATTTTGTACATACTCTCACCATATAAAATTTAAAATGGCACCTGGAAACTTGAGAAAGATCCTTGCCTTGCCATCATTTGTCATTAATAAATCTGGCTTCCAAGTACTAAACATTTTAACTTAATATATGGCTGTCTAACTCATTAAGTCTTTCAATACCATTTTATTTATCTTATTTTATATGACAATGATATGCATATGTGGTGTCATACATTTATATTTGCCTAATTTCAAACAGACCAGTACAAACAGCAACTCCATAAAGAAGAAAAATGATTGTTATAATTATTTATATAAAACAAAGCATATATACATTTCCTAGTTGTTCTTTCACTTTCTCTTATTCCCAACACTTAATTTACATATACTTATGGTATCCATGAAATCTACTTGATGAGCAAAGAGGCAAAGAGGAAGTAAGATAGGATTCTTTCACTTTCTCTTATTCCCAACACTTAATTTACATATACTTATGGTATCCATGAAATCTACTTGATGAGTAAAGAGGCAAAGAGGAAGTAAGATAGGAAGACTGAAAACTTGGATCTTGGGCTGAGAGTAGAGCTCAGCAACAGAGCACTTCCCAAGGGTCTCTGGACCCCACCCCACCCCACCCCTCACAAACAATAAATGAAGTTTATTAATCGCATCCAATCGTAATAAGTGAAAAGCATATCTAAGACCATTTTATCAATAAATAGAATGGCAGAATGTGTTCAGCCTTGGAGTGTGCTATAGACACCTGTTTCAGAACCCCACCAACTGTGTCCAAGGATCCTTGACAGGATTGCTATTTTGGAGTATCATCATGCTCTGGACACACAGGAAAGCTATTTGATTACTCTTATTGTTGGTGAGAACAGAGACACTATTGATTAAAGGGGAGAAAGCCAAAGCCTTTATGTGGTCTGCCATGTTCTCTATATAAAGCACTGTATGCAGGGAAATGGGTCTGTGTACACTCCAAGCTTCAGATGTGAGTTGTATGTTTCCATCTGTGATGTAAATCATTTGACCTTCTCAGGTACTAATTCTTCTGAGCCTCACAATCAGAGACCAGGAAGGGAACTTTTCGATTAGTTTAGTGTTCCATGTTCTACAGGAGAAAACTAAGGGTGACTAGATAATATGGCACACACTCTTGGCAGTCACAAGTCATCTTTTCTTTATCACCTCAAGAAAAAAGAAATGTGTTTTTCTAATTTTCTTGGAGCTAGAGAGAGAGAGAGAGTGAGAAAAACTGAAGGTAAGAAGGAAGAAAGGAAAGAAAGAAGGGAAAGGGTAGGAGAAATGAAAAGAGGAAAAAGGCAGGAGGCGTTTACTCAGTTCTTGTGGTTGCTCCTCCCACTGACAGCTCTCTGCCTCTGGTAGTATCTGACACCCTACTGCCTGCCCAGGCCACAGGAAGCACAAGGTCAATTAAACTGAGGCCTGCAACTCACAGCAGGAGCTCGTTGAGAATTATCCATACAGTTCCCATAGTCTTTCCAAATGAGGAAATGAAAATGATCCAAACTGGGGGTGGAGAGGGAGGAGAAGAGGGAAGGTGAGGATGAAGAGAGTGAGAAAATCCAAGGTGAGAAGGAAAGGTGTTGAGGTCCCCAGGAGTGCAGTCTGCCTATACACAGAGGGTTCCTCCCTCCCTCTTCAGCCCCCACCCCCCCATTGCTCCCCACTCCCTTCTTTCTTTCCTTCTTTTTGGGGGGCTAGGGATGGAACTTAGCACATACTATGCACATGCTCTATGACTGAGCTGTAGCCCCAACCCTATGTAATTCATCATCCTTCTCTGGGCAGCTACACACACAGTTTAGACAATCCACATAGAATATACTGTTTGTGTTCAAGCAGCCATGACTCAACCCAAATCCACGACAGCACAGATCAAGTGTGCTTTTCAAAAGTCCTCTAAGGCGTATATTAACATGGGCAATAAGGAATGATAGCATTCTTATTTTCAATAACGACACCATTAACTTACTGTCATTACCTCCTCTATAATGGTGATTATCTTGGTAGTTACTGTCAAATTTTGTCATTTTTGAAAATGATGTGGTTTACTAAGATTTCTTTTCAGGATTTAAATGGCAATACAAAGTTAATAATTTAAAGAAATCCTATCTCTTGTTCTCATTTAGCTGGGTGATTTAAACAAAAGGTATTGAGGGAGTCAGAATGTTCTGACTGACCCAACCCTCTAGTCTACTATGCTTGTAATTTTCAAATTGCATGCTAAAAAAAAAAGGTACGTTACCAATTCCTTGCAAGTATACAACACCATTTTACCTTAGAGCTTTAATAAGGATTTAATAGCCTTTGATTTAAAGGCCGCCAGAGCAGAGTTGTTGAATGGAATAGAGGTTAACATATGGGCAGTGTTTTAAGACACCATTCCCATCCCAACCCCAAATGACTCCAATCAGCAGGTAGCCCAATGCTTATAATGAAGAAGTGTGTGAGCAGCTGCTGTTTCCCATCTACAGATGCAGGTAGCTTCCACTGCTCTGCAAATCAGGAAAAACAAATTCCAGCTGGAATTTGGGACTATTCCTTTAGATATGGAGGGTTACAGCACTAGATTCGTAAACAAGAACACGAAGGCTGGTTTTAAGGAAGGAAATCAAATGTAATAACCCTGGGGGTGAAATCTGTGGGTTCTGTTTTGGGATCTGTTGTTTTGTTTCTAGGCCATATATGCTTTCGAGTTTAGATTAAGCCTTAATAGCCTTTCTATGGATAAATAAAAATCCAACCGGACACTGGGTTTGGACTGACCTCATGGGAGAATCGCAGATGGATGAGTGAGGTTAACTTTGGCTTCCCAGTGCATGGTGGGTGTTGTCAGAATCTTAATGCCATTCTAGCAAAGCCAATGAGAAGAGGGATGGGCAACCAGGATTGTGGTCTGACCTGAATAGACATCCCTACAGCAGGGCATAGCTAACTTAAATGCATTGCTCTTTTATTCCTGTTTCAAGCCAGGTCTCCTATGGACTTGGGGCCTAAATATGTGTTTTTTGGTATAACTATGACTTTTGAGCAATTATGAAGGAGAGGCACGTGCTGATTGCTCTCCCTCATCATTAGCTCATGCTTGGCCTCATCAAAAGGAGCACAATTGGTATTTTGCCCTCCTAATAGACTTCCTGCTTAAGAGAACAATTACAGAATCTTTCTCTGACCTTGGCCTTGGGGACAGAGTTAACCGGAGTCTCACAGCTTCTACCTGTTCTTTCTTGTAAACAGTCTGCAAGTTGGGTGGGGAGTGGGGTTTGCTTCAGAGTTGTTGCTCTGTGTCTATGGAAAATGGCCTACAGTAATATACATTTAAGTTGAGCCAAAATTATGTATTCAACTATACAGGGCCAGTCTTCTTTTTCTTTTTAGTCTCATTGAAACAAATATTTATTATTTTTAATACATTAATTGGTAATTAAGGTATGTTTTCTCTTTTAGAAGAGACCGGCAGAAGGTCTATGTAGAGGGACTATGAAGTCAGAAATGTAGAGGGAAGAAAAAACAGGGTAACAACTTGAGTTTTTCTTTTTCTTTTTTTAAGATAGGGTTTCTCTGTGTAACTTTGGCTGTCCTGGAACTCTGCAGAGCTTTGTAGACCAGGCTGGCCTCGAACTCACAGAGACCTACCTGCCTGCCTCTGACTCTTGAGTGTTGGGATTAAAGGTGTGCACCACCATGTTCTGTAAACTTGGGCTCTAAAGACTAGTCAGACTTTATGACTTGGTAACACAGGTGTAAACAAGGAGCTTTGATTAGTTGATCTGCATTGCTCCTTATTGATCTGGCAAATGGGTTTGCCAGAGACCTGAGTGCTGCTTCAGAAGTCAGCAAATACTGAAGGTGATTGTTAGCTCAGTTCAAAGGACCCCAAGAACACAGTCCAAAACCTGAGTCCTCCTAAACTACTGTCTCTCTGCGGGATCAGTTTCCCTACTAGGTTGTAGGATTCAAAAGATTTATGTTGAGTGCTTAGAACAAAACGTTCTGCGGTACTACTGCTCGGTGGAAAGGCCTCTCCTCCGATCTCTTTCTCTGTCGGGGACCCATACACTAGTGTCCCTTCCCATCCGGACCCTGGCCATCAGCCCGTGCCCCTTCTGGCTGCTGCGGGGATTCCGCTCACATCCTAACACCTTGACCTTCCCTGGGGCTCTAGCTGGCCACAGGTCGGCTGCGCGCGGGTTGAACCCAGCCAGAGCAAGGGCGAGGCCCTGGAGCCCACAACCCAGGCGGGTGGGCGAGACCCCGAGGGGCGCTGAGAGGCTGCGGGCGGCCCAGAGCTGGCTGGGGGCACTCGGGGAGCATGCTAATGAGCAGCGCGCAGGGGATGCGCCCCGGCAGGGGCACGCGGTGCCACTCAGGCCCGCGGGGGGCGCGCAGATCGCAGCAGCCGGGAGCCCCGGCCTCTCAAAGCCCCTTTCAGCAACTCTGCGGGCTCCTCACCAGAGGAGTCTGCAGCGACATAAAAGCGCATTATGAAAATTATAATATCAGCCACAGAGCATGTCTACCGAGGCAGCTCTGCACCTTTGAGGCATTGAGCCCAGTTCAGCTGGGACGAAGGGAGAAATATCCATTTGAATTCGGCCCCTGAATGGAGGGTGGAGGGGCAGCGGCGGCGACAACGCCAACAGTGCCTCCTTTATCCGTTTGGCAATTTTTCCTGCTTTCTCATTCCTGGGCTGTTGTACCTTGTCGCCTTACGGGCAGGGGTGTGGAGCTGGAGGGGTGCGTGCAAGACAAGGCAGCTGAAGTGTGTGTGTGTGTGTGTGTGTGTGTGTGTGTTGTGGGTCGGGGAGGGGGCGATTCACAGCTAGCTGGGACTAGGAACATAGTCCTCAGATCCCCACGCGAAGGATAAATGCGGACTTTTAGAGCCCAAGGAAATGTTTCTTCCGCGGGTGGAGGATCTGAGGGTCAAGAACTGAGTGCATTTGTCCCAGGCTGCAAAAGTGGAATGGGTATCTGGCTGGCCCCATTTTCTTGTCTATGTGCCAACCTTAGCGATGCCACCATTAGGGGCGTTTTTCCCATCAGCGTTCAGATTTCAGCGTCTGAAGCTCTAGGGCGGGAAAGGAGGAGAAGCCCAGGTCAGAGTAGACCCCGCCCGCTAGTCGCGTCCCCAGCCGACAGGGACCGCCACTTTAGTGATCTGAGCCCCAGAAGGCCAAGTCGCTGGGTGCACTCTGACTCCTTGGGATCCCGGGGCGGCATTGGCACGCTGAGGCCCTGAGGCAGGTCTGATCTATTACAGCAGATGAGTGGCCACCACTGAGTCCTGTCCATTGTCTTGTTAATCACCTTTCATTTCCGCCTGCTTGAGACCCTCCTAAATAAAGCGTTGAATATTAATAAGGCCCGGCGCATTAGCTCCTACACCGAGGTCCTGAGCGACCTGATTGACAGCACAGGTGTTGCTCAGCAACCTGTTCAGCCAACCTAGACTTATAGAGTCCCAGGGAATGGGGAAGGCAGGTGGTACGGAGCTTCAAAATAAGACCTGGAAGGAAAACAAAACGTTAAACAAAAACCCTGGTCCAGACAAAGGGCTTGGTTCGGTCCTGTTATGTGCCGGGAAGAGTTGTTTAACTCCGGAGGAGAGGCGAGGTGAGAGATGAGGGTGGGGAGTGCAAGGGTCCGCTCCGGTAGGAACTTGACGTTTCCTGTGGTGAAGCCTGCATTGGCTGCTAATAGAGATCTAATTGATGGGTGAAGTCCCATTTCCGCGCGCTCTCCTTTATTGCTCCGTCCAGCCTGTTGCAAAATATAACCTTAATCTGATTTAGCAATTCCTCCAGGATTCGGTGTGAGCTTCCATCTCAGGAAAAAAAAAATCGTTATTAAAAAAGTTAAAGTTACAGACTTGGGTTTGGTGCGTTGCCATTTTAAAAATCTTGCCCCAGGTCCTGACATTTAACGCTTTTTCTTTTTGTAATCGCCTGATGTCTTATGGCTATTAATAATCGCAGTGCGTGGTGAATCTACGTAGTGCGCATCTGTTGGGGATGCAAACCAGAGAGGTGATGTGATGTGCGTGGGATGCTGGCTGGACCGGATGGCCAGTGTCGGGATTTGCACACGCGGTCTAAATGATTTAGAGGCTTTTCTAATCTCATCTTTACCTCAGCGTTCCCGCAGAGGCCGCCTGAGGACAGCGGCTTTGTAGGTCTGGGCAGCCTGGTGTCAGGCTGGGCAGGATGGTGGGATGGGCCTGCCCTGAGGAGATGTCTTTCTCCTTCTGTTGAAACTTCCCAGTAAATTTCAAACAGCACAGGGCTTGGCGGGCAGGTTCCTGGTCCATAAAAATAGTACTCAGCTTGAGGGCTGGAGGAGATAAGTTGGCAGCTGAAGTACAAATGGAATGGTAGATGTTGGAAGCCAAAGGCATGGCTTCCCTTCCCTTTTTCCCATTCCCTCAGCCCTCCACTCAACTTCCCCCTTCTCTCTTCTAAGCATTATGCAATCTCTCCTCTGCACCCCTTTTGATGTTTAGAGACTGATTTCATCACAGCAGTAACAAGTCAGTGTTTTCTGTTTACTTCTTTGCTCTCTCTAGTCTGTTGAGGGGAGTCCTTCGGGGGAAGCATTCTGTATGTAGATATCATATCCCAGACATTGTGACACAGAATTCTGTACACACAATGAGTGATGCCACTCTGAACATCTATGTCAACAAAGTCACGTTAAAAAAAAGAAAGAAAAGATAAAAGGAAGCCTAGTCATGTGATCCTCGTTGAATGCAACACTTCTTAGATTTGGCCTTTTCACCTCTAAAAACCATGGTGATGCAATGTGTGTAAAAGCCCAGTGTATTGTTTACATTACAAAAAAAATCCTGGAAAAATCTAAAAGTAGAAGAACAGTTTGGAAAACTGCAGAAGCCTCTTTTATTGCATAGACAGTTGAATTTTATGCAAGTCACCTTGATGGTTTCTTACTGATTCATTTTCCCTGAGGAGCTCTTTAATTTAGTGTTAGGCTTGTTTTCAACCCTCAAGTCCCCTCCCATCTTTTTTCTTTCTTTCTTTCTTTCTTTTTTTTAAAAGAAAAACAACCAGGATCTACATCTGTTAGTCTTGACACTGTTCTCTTTCTGGGAAGCTGTGATTTTGGGTCTCACTGGTCTCCAGTTTCACCGGGAAGTTCTCTAAGAAGCCTGGGCTAATCAATTTCCTAAGAGATGCTCTAAGAAATCTCCAGGGCAGACTGCTGATCCTGCATATCAGCGTGAAGACCAAGTACCTGGTGGGCCCAACCTTCATAAACACCTTCTGTTACAGTTTCCTTTGGTCAGGCCTGAGATAGAGCAGTGGGAACTAGTTCTTCGCCCCCACTCACCCCTCCACTTCTCTGTTCTGTAGTGCCCTTGATGGGTTTAATGAGGCGGAACACCGTGAAGGAGAAGTGAACTGGTCCAAATGATTGATGAAGCCAGGGGCAAAGCCCAGGCCTTTCCAGATAAAGCCCCATACAGACGGTGATAAAGGCAGGATAGTGGCAGGGCTGGGCTTCTTCAAAAGCTTGTGGCCCAGAGGCATTGAGAGGAAGCAGGGAGGGAAGGTGCTCTCTTGTTACCTAATCAGTAGTGCACTAAGCCACCAGCCACAGAGAGCAGGGAGGGCTGGTTTGGAAATGGGGAGGGTGAAGGCGAACCTCCATGCTCTCTTGCACACACACACACACACACACACACACACACACACAGACACACTCACTCACTAGCTGTCTCTCATTTCCCCTTCTGGTTGGGCAAGGCCTAGATCAGCCTTAGCAACCACAGATAGGGGGCACTCAACATATAATGGGAGCACTCCTTCTGTGGGCACAGGGAGAAGGGGGCATAAGCGACCCTCCTTTGTCATAGTTTCCTCAGCATTACAGCACCCAGGGTCTCCTCTTCGACAGTTTAGAAGGCATTTATTGGCATACCAGTCATTGGCAATGAGAAAGAGGAAGGAAAAATCCCCAAACCTACTCCACAATTTTAATGAGGGAAAAATCCAACCAACCAACTAACCAACAAATCCACAAGAAACTCCCAACGATTTTCTTAAGTTTTTCTGTAATAAACAACTAAGATAAAATAAGATTCATTGACTCAAGACAAAAACAAAAGCGAGTGATAGTTTTCTCTATGCAGTATACGGTTTTCTAAAGGACAGTATGCTGTGGTTCTCAGGACGAATAAGAAGCACAGCAGTTATTAGGCTTCAAGCAATTATGGAATTAGAGTAAACTGCAGCTGGAGAAGCTATGTTATGTCACAGATGGAATAGAATATCCGTAGGGCAGGGGGAAGTGGAACTGTGTGGTATGTTTAACATGTGTGAGGCCCTGGCTTTAATCCTGCAAATTTATAAGATCTTCCCACAGGCACCGCTCTCCAGCTAAGGCAGTTAGGCCCACTGAGAGACAAGGAGGCTAGCTATATTGCTCCCGGCCGTTGAGGGCTGGTGGGCCAGAATAGCCACCATCAATTCATAAACATTTGCAGACATGGAAACATTTTTTACCAAAGTGATGCACTAATGCATTCTTTTAAAATGTAGAGTTTCAGGTATCCTACACTGACCCAAAATTCACTTCGGAGCTGAGGGTGACCTTGAGGTTTTGATTTTCCTGCCTCTACCTCCCTGGTGCTGAGATTACCGGTGTGCACTCCGAAGCCTGGCTCATTCTGTGTCAGCTGATCAATTCCAGAACCTCTTGCATGCTGGGTAAGCACTCTGCTGCTGAGCCCCATTTCTAGCACTTGTCTGTATTTCCGAGACAGGGTTGGTTTTATAGCCCAGGATGACCTTCAACTCCTTATCCTCCTGCCTCATCTTCCCAGTGCTGAGATAGGGTGTGTGACAGTCCCTGTAAATTTGGAGTTGGGGAAAGGGCATAATTTTGATACTGTTGATCACGTACAGTTTCCAATTTGAGTTATAATCAGTGCCTCAAAGTTGTTTTCAACTTTATTTTCGTGGCCGTATCTGTATTTTATAGTCTGCCCTTCAAAGATGACTGATACTGATGCTAATGCTCATGAAAATGTCTCAGTGTCCCATCAGGTGAGGTGGTTAGGAGAAATCATGACTTGTGCAATTTCTTTTAAAGACTTGTCACTGAATTCCTCTTGCCAAATCGGATAATGTTGCATGCTCACTCTGTTTTTGCCATGTATGTCACCAACTGCTGGTCACTTCTATATTTAATTTTTTATCGCATTCATTTATTTGTATTGTGTGTACGAGTGCACATATATATATATATATATGTACATATGTATGTGTTTGAACATGTATGAGCTACAGTGCTTGTATGGAGGTCTATCTG
The DNA here is from genome assembly GCA_028555095.1 of Dicrostonyx torquatus. Classification (NCBI taxonomy): domain Eukaryota; kingdom Metazoa; phylum Chordata; class Mammalia; order Rodentia; family Cricetidae; genus Dicrostonyx; species Dicrostonyx torquatus. The sequence goes on from JAQHUG010000218.1 coordinate 2,468,301, forward strand.
GGTTATCACTGCTGAAACACCATGGCCAAAGCTACTCAGAGAGGAAAGGGTTCCTTTGGCTTACACTTCCACATCACTGTTCATCACTGAAGGAAGTCAGGACAGGAACTCAAACAGGACAGGAACCAGGAGGCAGGAACTGATGCAGAGACCGTGGAGGGGTGCTGCTTACTGACTTGCTCTCCAAGGCTTGCTCAGTCTGCTTCCTTGCAGCATCCAGGACCAGTAGTTCAGGGGTGGCTCCACACATAGTGGGCTGGGCCCTCTACCATCAGCCACTAAGAAAATGTCCAATAGGTTTTCCCACAGCTATTTGCTCTCTCTCCTTTCTCTCTTCTCTCTCTCTCTCTCTCTCTCTCCCTCTCTCTCTCTCTCTCTCTCTCTCTCTCTCTCTCTCTCTCTCTCTCTCTCTCTCTCTCTCTCTCTCTCTTCTCTGTGTAACCCTGGTTGTTCTAGAACTCACTCTGTAAACCAGGCTGGCCTGGAACTCAGAAATCCACCTGCCTCTGCCTTCAGAGTACTGGGATTAAATGCATGTGCTGGTGCCTAGAAAGACATTTTTTCAATTGAAATCCCCCTCCCCTCAGATGACTATAGTTTGTTTCAGGTTGACATCAACTCAGCCAGCACAAAGTCCAGGAATGACTTGCACTTTATATTATAGAGAGACTTGGTTCCCTCTGTAATGTGTGTCCTGGGGTTTGAAATCAGGTTCAAGCTTGGCAGCAAGCACTTTTACCTACTTTGCCGTCTTCCAGGACACCTTCCATATTTCTGTTTACGTTTGTTTGGAGAAAATTGGAATACTATATATACTTTATTTGGAACACTATATATACTATATTTGGGACACATATATACTATATATATTTCAGGCTGGTCCTGAACTCTCAATTCCTTGTCTCTGTCTTCCTAGTGATGAGGTTACAAGTATATGTCACTATTCTACTTTTTTTTTTGTTTTTGTTCTGGTGTCTTCATTTTAGAGGGGAAGCTACCAGAGAGCAGTGCCCTGGCTATTAGCAACTGTGCATTGTATTACAAGCAAGTAGCACTCAATACACTACAAACTCATTACTTAGGAGGAAAAGATGAGGCAGCAGGCAGACTCTTGCCACTGCCTAGGCCTTTGTCCCATGTATTGCATGTATTCAATAAACTCTCTCTCTCTCTCATGTGTGTTTCACGTGTATTCATATAATTTATTCAATTATGCACAAGAGATAAAAAGGTGTGTGTGGGGGTAATGAATTACTGTTGAGGAATGTTAGTGGGAAAAAGTGTTTTTAAGCTATCATTTTTTTTAAGAGGATATAGAAAGAGTTAAGAGCAGGAAAATGGGGTGGAGCACCATGAAACACTGCCATTCACATAAAACATGGCCCTTACAACCACGTGCACACAGCAGCTGTGGATACCTAAGCAAAACTGGGGTCTTCCACAATCCCTCCTGGATAGTGAAGGAGCCTTTGAAGCCGCATCCCTTCCTGAGGAGCCAGCCACTGTTAGTGACTGCTGGAGAAGGGGGCTCACTGGGTGATGAGTTATGAGAAAGAAGAGATTTAGAGGGAAAGGAAAAAGGGTGTTAGAGAATAATGGAGACAGATATAATCACAACATATAATATATATGTATGAAACCGGCAAATGAAAAAATTTAAATTAATATTTTCTTTGATTATACAGCAATGTTTCGAAGAGTTTTTGAATAGATTATTTTTATGATTCTTTCAAAGGGCTACTTTAGGATCACACTTGAAAATAATATTTTGTATTTTTGACTTTCCTTGAAAACTGTCCTCAGTTTATTGTATTATAGTGAGTCCCTTTTCTTTCTTGAGCTTCCAAATAGCACATGGTTTTGAAATCTTTTAAGGAAGAAAATAAAACAGGTCTGATAATTATAATCCTGAGCATACATGGAAGCTTGTTTGGGATTAAGAAAAACTGTAGTCTATAAAAAAATTAATGTCAGAATCATTTTCATAAAAATCCTTGTGGCCACATCGTTTGTCAAGCTGGGCTGTCGGACTGAAATCACTACGCATATCATTTGGGTGAACTGAACACATTCTTCCCTGAAATTATTTTCATAAAGGTGAGATGGTGTAAAGACTGTCTCTCTGTGGGTGCCTGTTTTTAAGAAGAAAAAAATGGGAGTTTAGGCTCCAGCTATCTAATTTATTCTATGACATTGATTTTGCTAATTAAATAACTGCTTGTCTCTCCCCTCCTTGTCTGTGAGTAGAACAGAAACACCAGGTTTGTGGAGTAAAATGCTCAGGAGTCTCTGAGCCTCTCTTATCCAGGAGAGAATCTAGAGCTGCTATCTTAAGACGAGAGCACAGTGAGTTTCCTCAGATTTGGCTTCCATTTCTGGTTGAGAATTTCTTCTGGTTGAGGAACTGTGAAGGGCAAGGGACTTCTGCAGCCTTCATGGGCACCTCCACAGGCAACAGGCTTGCAGAAATTACTTGGGGGTAGAACACAGTTAACTTTGTATGCAATTATTTTCTAATACAGGTTAGAAATGGATGTATCTGCAAGGTAGTCCATAATTAGATGCTAGAGAGGGAAAGTTCTTATTGCTGGATCGTAGTTTTATATCCTTAGCTAACTGATCTTAAGAAAAATTATCAAGGATTACATGCATACACACTTTTATGCTTTAAACATGAAAAATTGAAATTATTTCAAAGTCAGGGAACTATATCGGAAGATGCCCCATGAGCCACTGATTATGTGGAAGTGGAGGGTGCTTTATTGTACTCATAATAAAGATGTTAAATGTGAGAAAAATTTCCTGGGAATGAGTTTTTTTCCTCTTACAAGCCCCTATTAGATATTATAAAAACATATCTCTATACCTTCTCTTCTCCTTAATTCAAGTTTCACTTTTTCATTAAAGAGAAAATAGTTGATTAATGTCTCCTCATTTACTTTGTTTTAAGGAAGGTCAAGGGAATGAGCCTAAAATTACATTTAAGATTTTCAGGAGTTGCGTTTTTACTTACTTTTTCCCCCATAATAAAGAATATTATTTTATTTGCTTCTTCAAGCATTACTACTAAGTTTCATGTACCTATTTGCATAACTGTTTCTTTACACATATTTATTCCAGAAATATTTTATTTACTTAAAAGTATGTAGTGAAATTATTTTCTCATTCTCTGGGAAGTAGCTGGCTGTGGAGGAAAAATTGATGAAACTTTTTATGTACTTTGTCCTCCCAGGGTCTCTAGGGAAATCTGGAAAGAAACGTCAAAATAACAGCCTATAGTGCCTGAAAAATCACATTTGTTCAAGTGCAGGATGGAATTTCATAAACATCGGGATTTACATAACTATTTATATGGCTCTAGAGTTTCATAAGCAGCCGGTATTGATGTTTGATATTTACACGGCTATAGTTTTAGTACATTTGTCTGAGAGTGATGCATTTGGTTTTGTTTGTGTACTTAGACAAGGCTGTCGCTAGCTGCACTCATACTGCTTTCGTTTATACATCCTACATATCGTCTACGGTGGAAATAAATTAAAACTAAGAGAGCCCAACCCCTAGCCTTAACTCAAGCCTCCGTGTTCCTTACATGTCCTGACAATGCATTGAGATTCTTAAGTTAAAGGCACCAGCGAGATGTGAACGCTTGACTCCTGGTGTCAAATATGTTTTCCACTTGGTGAATAGCAAGATTTCTTCCCAGCCATTAAAATGTACCTTTGATTTAGTCTACAGGAGAAGTTCATCATTAACTGTGGTTTACAAAGACCTTAGCTATGCAAAGGTCTAAAATATGCATTTGGTTCAAAGTTGGGCACTTCATGCCCACGTGATTTACTTCCCCGCTTTGCTTGTATGAAACTGCTCTTTAATTTACAAAGATCATCTCTCTAATCATTGTTTTGGAAAATATATGCCACCCACAGCCTAACTTGCATGCATTCTAGATACACTTTTTAAAGATTCTTTAATCTATAAATGTCCCAACAGGGCTTTATAAAAAGCAATATTTAACTTCACTTTATCTGTAAAAACTGTTGTTCTTAGTAGATCCTACACTATCATGTAAAATGTCTCATTCCATATGCTGTATCTTTGCTGTGATTTGAGATTCTATCCTGGCTTAAGAATGGGTCTTTAAAAAAAATCAAGAAAAAAGAAAAACCCACTGGAAGTGGATAACACACACACACAAAGATTAGCCAGGGAGCGTTCGTTTGTTTTGCCTTCTTCACAAGCCACTCCTGTCAGTGGTCAGTTATAATAAAGGCAGAACAAAGTTCCCTGATGTCCACTGAAAAATAGCTGCCTGCCGTTCCTTTCAATTGCTCCGTCGCTCAGGCAGGCCGGCCTCCAGCCAGAAGCCAGCAGGCAAAATTTAAAAGCCACGCTTCAAAACGTTAGTAGCAGCTATCAATGCATCCATAACTTTTAGCCTTCTAGATATGGGGTCATCTTTCAATACTACCCCACTGTCATATACAACATTTGTCTTGTCCCACATTCAAGTGATTGTGTCAAACTAGGGAGCGACTATATAATACACATATACAATAGCACAATGAAAGCAATAATCTCCAACCCAGTTTCTTTATTTGTCTGAGTGCCATTACAAAGTTTCCTGCAGTAGGGAGAGGCTGCAATGTGTTCAGCCCGCAGTGCATCTCAGAGGAGTCGGCGCTCCAGAGGGCTGGAGAGGAGGCGGCGGCGGTTCTTGCTTTGGTTTTTAAGCAAGGATGCCTGGTCTCCAGCATTTTAATAGCCAAATTTGTTTTCCTAAATTCTAATAAACCCTGCTTATATTATGTAGAATCTATTTTCTGTTTCACTCAGGGAAGTTAAATAGGCTGATGTTTATGCATCCTAGAAAAACAGTAGGTTATTTCAAATAGCATTTAACTCACCTTGATCTTTCAAGGAAAGGCAATGAATGAATTCTTCCACCCAAACAGATCCATTTTGCCAGTGTATATCTTGCTTTATTGTGACGGAATGCGATTCACAAAAATCATAATGAGATTTGTTAAAGAGGTGATTGCCTTAGAACCGTTTACGAGTTGGTTTTAATTCTTGTATAAAAGCTTCTGAGAGGAAAAAGTTGACTCTGGGATGTGAGACTTTTTCCCCCCCCTGAAGCTACACCTGCTGTAAGTAGTGAAATGTCAACTCTGTTGAGAACACTGAATTATTTAGTCCTGGAAAGGTTGACAAGGCGTTTAGGTACAATCCTGGATGATGGGATGGATGAATATTGAGGAGGACTGAGCTCAGTCTAGCACAGTTACACGAAGCATAGGTTTACCAAGAGAAACAGCAGCAGACATTTAGAAGCTGCCGCACAAATACCTTTGTAATTGGGATTTGTGTGAAGCCCGTAAAGCCCGTAGGTAAACATCACTATTAATGTTTTTAGTGAATTGTCTCATTTTGTGATGAATTTGCAGTGTTTCTGAGCAATAAAGAACCTACTCTGGCCATGACAACAAAAAGGAGGAAGAGAGACAAGAGAGAGATTGTTGAGGCAATCAGAACCCAGCCTTGGTTAGAGTACATGCCGGGGTGGAATCAATACGGCCATGATGGTCAAACCAGAAACGGAAGGAAGGGCGAGGGAAGAGCGTCTGAGCTGAGGTGCAACGGATTCTCGGTGATTGTTCTACACCACGGAGTGGAGCGAGTCACTCAGAGCCGAGTCCGTCTCCTTCCCAGTATGTTCCGAAAGAAAATGAATCTTGTTAATATCCTCGCAAAAGTCAGTCCTCTTTCAGCAATCAAACAATGTTCTTTGTAACAGAGCTGCAAAGTACGTGGGGTTTTCAGCCACACCGTAATATTTTTATAGCCCCGCAGTCACCATCTATTCCATATACACAAACATCCGCGTACCCAGAAAATAATTGTGGATAATTCAATGTTCAGATTCGATAATGGATGCTCAAATAAATATGAGAATTCCAAGCAAATTTGTGCAAATGAAAAAAGATTTCCTCTGACATAATGGCATGGTGCAAGGCTGTGTGTAATGAGCTGTAATTTGTCTGGAAGAGCATTTTAAAGGGGTTGATCCATCCACTGGAAGGGCCGGCAGCCGTTCCAAGCCTCACAGCACTGAGCCGGCCTGCCTCGTCTCAGAGGAAATTACACCACAAGCAGGCCAAATTTCTGACAACTTCCATAAATTACTTCAGATTTTCATATTTCAAATTTCATCTGCATTCATCATGTGAGTTTGACTGGGGAAGAAATGTCTAGGAGCAGCTCGGCTAGCATTCAATGCAGCCGTCCCAGGAGCCTGCCCTGGGACGAGATAATTGAATTTCGTTTTGATTAGATTATTCGAGCTGCAGTCTACTGCCAATCTGAAGTATTGTGCCTTCCTCTGTACTTAACCTTCCTGCCCCATGCCTGCTCCAGCCTGCATGCAGCTCTCCGTATTGCAGAATATATTTGAACAATCAAAGTTAGGAGTTATTATTTTGCCTCCCATTGTCCATCCTTATAAAAGCACACATCCTTCACTGGGCTCCCTCTTCCCAGAAATCAGATTACTTCTTTTTTTTAGTTTGTAATATTGTTTACCATTTTCAGTGGAAAGTGCCCTGTAATTTAGGTGGAAAATCTAAAATCATTACTAAATCTTGGCATGATGCAATAGACCATAAATAAGGATCATCTTTAAAACAACTATAATCATCACTCAGCGACACATGCGAGACCGAAAACAGGTGAATAATGAATATGCCCATCCATTAAACTAAAAATCTATCGTAAACCGAAGTTATTTTTCAACCCTTTACCTAATGGTCAATGAAGAGAGCCCTCTGTAATCGGTCTTCCAAAGCAGGCTATTAGAGATTCAGAGTACAGACTCTCGGTAAACATGCAAAAGCACGGCCACTATTAACTTAGGAGAAATGCTGGCACAACAGCAAAATAATCTGGGAAACAGACGCAGGGAATCTAATTTGAAAACACGAAATGACGATTAACAGTAAATATGGACTGTGGCTAACTCACAATGCCTAAGCATCCCCCCCCATTTTTAGAAAATGACTACATTTATGTGAGATTCAATAACCAAAGAACACCAAAAATGTTTGTCACTGACTAAGTTAGAGGCAGGATTATTAGAAACACAGATAAATAACCAAAGCTAATGTTGTTTTTAAGTGATATCTATCACTTCCCCCTTATCGAGTTATTTCTTTAAACAATATAAGTTTTTTTGATGCCATGTGTCTGAACTGAGGACTTTACCTTCTTTATTGTTCTCCATTTTGATGAAAAAAATTGAATTGGGGTCTGTTATATTGAATTTTGTTCAGTAAATATACTGAAATCATATTTTTGTTAGAAACTATCAATAAATCCAGTATAAGAAAAGTAATAAGATACAAATATGAACAGGACCTTTGCAAAGGAAATATTACAAAGAGAGTGATCCCAGAAAACATATTAGGGAATGTGTTTTTTCCCTCGTGCTAGAAGAAAATGCAGAAGGAAGGACAGGAAACTGTGTTGTTTTTAATATAGATTCCGTGCTTGCAATAACAACAATTCTAAACACTCTCAGTGGTTCAAGTGAATCCTCTTCTTGACACTGCCGTTAAAATGTACAATAGATGTACACCCAAATCCTTTTCCTAAATTAAGAAAAATCACTGAAGAGACATCATACTTGATCAATAATCATGAGGTTAAGATTTGGAAAATCTGAAGTTTTTTTGGTACACATTCTAATAGAGAGCACCTAAAGTCTCAGTGTCTCTTGAAACCAATTTACTAACATGTGACTAAATAATCTATATTCAAAACTCTATTATGTTCTACCAGCAATATCAGAAAAAAACATCGCAGGGGTGTAACAGGATCTAATTTATTATGGATGTATCGTTTGATGCAATGGATGGTGTTTATTCTTCCTGGTTTGGGGGCAAGAGTGGAGGCCAAGAGAAAAAGAAGTATGTTGAATGTTAGGCTTTTCTCTCCACTTGTTTAATTGGGTCATATTGTGGGATAGAGAGCGACCATACAGGAAGCAAAACTGACAAGCACCTCCATCCAGAAGACTCCTAGGTTACCTAGTAACCTTTGCTCACCCCAGGCAATTAGACACCAGCTGTCAGTCATCTGCAGTGCTGAAAGCTTCCACGGTGTCTTCAGTTTTGTATGTCCTCATGGAAGGGGCACCACAAACCCAGGAAACCTTAATGGACAGTCCTTATCAACTCAGACTTTTGAGCAATATTTTCTCTTGGATGTGGTCACCAATTTTTTAAAAATAACTTTCCAATAAATGAAATGTAAGAAGAAAAAAAATGTGATTTGGTATTTGCAACTTGTCTTAAGGGTCTCAAACTTGTTCTAATAAAATTAATTGTGTGCACTTTTAAAGTACTATCAAATCACGCTCTTGAAAATCTCTGTGATTAATGCTGGAGCCACTGTGCTGTTTGGCAAGGAGAGCTGGCAATTAAGCTTTTTGTACCCGGTATTCAAATTTGAGAATGTCACTTTATTACTTTGATTTTTAATTATGGACCATGTCAGCAGAAAGACTTCCAGTGAGTGCAGTTAAAAAAGAAAAGAAAAAAAAATCCCCCGCCTTTCCTGGAAATGGCAGTCGATGAGAAAAGCTGCATTCCTAGAAATGTATAATTTATGACTGAAGCAAGAGGCTCCTGTGGACCATCGGAAAGGTAGCTTTAAACCAGGATGGCTCATATGGCTGGGTGCCTTTGGTGGTTCCACTTTGGCATGCAAGGCTGAGGAGTAGCCTGCCCACTTCGAGTCTTGTAAGCTGAGCTTCAGAAGAAATGTAATTAACTACATATTTGCTCTGCAGAAGGGTGAACTCATCCTTCTGATTGAGCAAGACTTTGGTTGCTGTGAAGAAGGAAAATTAAGGCTTTCCCATGGTGAAGTCATTTTCCCAAGGCAGATCCATTCCTTCCCAGGAAAACGCCATACTGTTCTGAATCATTCTGAGCCTGTCACATCACATAACTCCAGGGACCCTATCATAGAAACTGCTGTGGAGTTGTATTCTTGGAAACTATTTTTTAAAAATGCTATGGAAGTGGGTGTCCTTGAGTTTAAGGGCTCCCGTGTTAGCTATGGTTGGACCACTGACATTATGTTTCTTTCTGCAAAGGAGATACTGATGAGGAGCAAGTAATGCCTCCATTTTCTCTATCAACTGTCTTCTTCCACTCTGTGTAGACTTTTCCAAGCAACTATGAGGAAATATTTTGAAAAATCTGCAACTTCCCCACCAAAATAATAGATGAATTAAAGAAAGCCTGTTCTTAGGTTTTTAGGTACTCAGAGAACCTGGATGCCAAATCAGACAGGCATCTCGCTATTTGTAAGAATGGTGGTGTTGTTGGAAGATGGGACCCAGATGGACCAATTTGTCCAGAAGAGGCTTCTTGTTCTCTGACATAGGTCAGAAAATGAAGGTTTCGATAGAAGTCATTCCTTATTTGTTGAAGTCTCGCCTTGATTTGTTTAGTTCATTAAGGAACATGAATTTGGGCTATACATTTTTGTGGTGATGGATTTCTGAATATAAATTATCCTGGTGTAGTCATCTCCTTTATCCTCCACTCAGTACCAAGGCTTAAGAAAGACAGTTTTCCTTGTTCTCTCTGGGGCACAGGCTTATATCCAGCTCACCCCCACCTTTCTCTCTCATTCTCAATGTCTCTTAAGAGTATGAAATCTCAAATTCCAAGTCACGTGGGTGCAGCAAATGTTTCTGAGTGTGGGCTTTTGGATTCCTGTTTTATATGGTTGCTTTCAGGTCTCATGCTATTATTTATTTGAGACATTATTCTGGATTCCTGTTTTATATGGTTGCTTTCAGGTCTCATGCTATTATTTATTTGAGGCATTATTCTGGATTCCTGTTTTATATGGTTGCTTTCAGGTCTCATGCTATTAGTTATTTGATTATTTATTGATGAATTTTAAAAAGTTAGAGACTTTTTTGTTTGTTTGTTTTTGATTTTTGAGACAGGGTTTCTCTGTGTAGTCCTGACTGTTCAGGAGCTAACTCTCCAAACTGGCCTTAGAAACATCTTACAAAGTAACTTCTATAATGAGTTGAAATAAATGTGAATTGGTAAACCACTTTGGGGATTGTGTGGTAGTATGCACTGAAAGTAGCCCTATGCACACTTGTGACCAACAACAACTGCATTCCTTGGTATACAGACCAGAGAAACACCTAGAACAATTCTCCAGAAGACATTTATAGGAATGTTAGCAGCAGTCTTATTCATATTAGCTGTGGGGTTTCAATGAGAATAGCTACCTTAGGCTCATATATTTGAATGTTTGGTTCCTAACTGGTGAAACTGTTTAGGAAGGATTAGGAGGTGTGGCTTTACTGGAGAAGGTGTGTCACTGCTGGTGACTTTTAAGGTTTCAAAAACTCCAACCAGGCTTAGGTCCACACTCTCTCTGACTCCTGTTTGTGGATCAGATGTAAGCTCTCAGCTACTGCTCCAGCACTATGCCTGTCACCCAGCTGCCACACTGCCTGCCATAATGGTCATAGGCTAACCCTCTGAAACTGTAAGCCAGCCTCCAATTGAATGTTTTCTTTCATAAATTGTTTGGGGTCTCTTCCTAAACAATCGAAAAGTAACTAAGATATTTGCTTTAACTAGAAACTTCCAGACACTGTCGATAGGAGAATGTCTACATAGACTATGACATATTTGTACTTTGTGAAATAGTTAAACTATTACACAGAGACTGGGAACAAAACGAAAATACTGCATGCAATGAGATGAATGTATTGTAGAAGCACAATTAAAAAACCAGACATGAAAGAAAGAGCACCACATTCCATCTATAAGACACTCAAGATTAGCAAATCACTGTTGTCTCTCCTCTTTGTTACTGGAAGGAAACTCAAGAGTGACATTTTGAAATTGTTATTATTATTTTTTATTCTGGGTGATGGCTACATAAATCTGTTCAGATAGTGGGAATTTACCAAGGTCAAGCACAATGCTTAAGATTATCTGTGCTTTTCAGACAATATTATATTTTCTCAAAAGGAAGAACATTCTATATCTTAAGAGTCTAACAATGACAGCCTACAGAATGGGAAAAGATCTT
>JAQHUG010000218.1:2480388-2507400 GCA_028555095.1 Dicrostonyx torquatus
AAAAAATGTAGAGCTCAATAAATATCAATAAAGAAAAAAGAGAGTCTATATAGCAGCAAAAGTGGTCAGAGGAAGTGGTTTGCCATAGTTCAGATAATGAAAGGAAATTGTGCTTAATCTTGATATTATAAATACTGCATCTGCCCAGCCCATGGTAAATACTCAAAAATATTTGTCAAACTCATATACTTAGACTACCTATGTACATGCAAGCCAGTATGTGCATGTGTGTGTGTATGCATATGTATACATGCACACACACAATTAATAGTCGACTAACTTTTTTTTATATTAAAGAATTCCAGGAAATAATCAATATATACCTTCAGAAGTTCAGTTGCCTTTCTAACAAATGAATTACATTGCTTTATTCACGTTCAGAAACCAAGAGATGTGTAGAGGGGCACAGGATTGTCCTTAGGAGTTGGCTTTGAATGAAAGCAACCTGTAAAGACATATTACTTATATTTTGGATGTTTTGGCCTTGAAACTGTGAGTTCTTTGAACGAGAGTAAAAGTAATTGCCCTAATGGGAAGGGATGAGGAAAAGTCTTTAGAAATGTTCAGACTACATCAGAACACAAAGGACATTTTACTTGGGGAAGTTGAAGCTCATTACGAGAGGGACAGTGGCCGGACAGAGACATGTCAGCCCAGAGCTGTGCAGCCTTGCCCCACCTCACATTCCCTGCTTTGTTTTTCCATTTGCAAAATGGGAAACAGGTTTCTTTCCAAATTAAATTCCTGTCATTGTGAACTATTTTGTAATTGTTGGGAAAATTGGCTTTTGAATGACTTTAAAACTATGAAATCTATATCATTAAAAAGGAAAGGTGATGTCCTAATGTAATGCCTGTGCCTGTGATCAAAAGGCAACATAAGGGAGGGAACTGTTTATTCAGCTTACAACTCCAGGTTGCAGCTGGTGGCTGAAGGGGAGCTAGGGCAGAGCGCTAGCAGCTCATCATGTCACAGCCATCCTCAAGAGCATGGGGTGAACAAGTGCATCCTTGCTTGCTCACTAGGTGGCTTATGCTCAGTTAGCTTCCTCCACTCTTGTAGTCCAGAGCCCAGCTCATGAAATTGTGCCTCCCACATTTAGGGTGGGTCCGGCCACCTCAGTTAATGCTCAAGACTCTCCCCCGGAGACACTCTCAGAGAGCAACTTAATGTAGACAGTTCTTTAAGAGTCTTCTCCAAGGTGAGTCTAGGTACACTGACATGTTGTTCGTGGAATATTATTTTAGCTAGGCAAAAATGAGTTACATTTGCTTATGGTGCAGAATAGTCCTGTAACTGCTAAAGCTGGGTCACATGTGTTTGTGCTGCACTGGTTTAATGATGTAAAGATGTGCTGCATTTGTTCCACCTTGCCTGCCTGAGGCACCTGATTGGTCTAATAAAGGGCTGAACGGCCAATAGCTAGGCAGAGAAATAATAGGTGGGGCCGGCAGACAAAGAGAATAAATAGGAGAAATCTAGAGAAGGGAAAGGAAAGAAAGAAGAGAACGAGGAGGAGGAGGAGGAGGAGGAGAGGAACAGGCCCAGAGACACAAGAAGCAGAGGAAGTAAGATATACAGAAAGAAAGTAAAAAGTCCTGAGGCAAGAGGTAGATAAAGAGAAACAGGTTAATTTAAGTTAAATTAAAAAAAAAAAAAAAGCTAGCCAGAAACGAGCCTAAGCTAGAGGCCCGCAAACATTCAAAAGTCTCCACAGTCATGATTTGGGAGCTGGCTGGTGGCGCAAAAGAAAAAGCCTGGTGCAGCCTGGAAGCCAAGCAGCCCAGGGACAGGCATGAAACACAATGATAACTTTTCTGTCACTTAGCAAAGCCTTATAATGGATCGAAGATGATTCGGAATTAGAGTGTTCATTCACCATGCTTCCCTCTGCATTTTGGTGACGATCACTGTGGCAGAGAATGGAGCTGGTTTCTATGGAGCCGGTTTGCTATTCCTGTGCATAGGGATGTGGCCCGACTCCATTTCTTACTGCTCATCTCCTCCTCTCCTGCCATCTTCCTACTGAGGTGTGCTTCACATGGACCATTTCCTTTCTTCCATAGCACGCAGCCTCTGAAGCCTCCCATTAACAGCAGGCCCCCTGGTGGAAGGATTCCCACCCTGAATTGGTCAGCTGATAACCAATCAGGAACACTTTTTTTCTTTTCATAAGCAAACATATGTCATATCATTTGAGTTTAACTTACAGACTGTCTATTTAATCAGACAGACCCTTACAAAACTGAAATGTGACTTTAAAAGAGAAAATACGGATTGAAAATGCCAATGCTGGCTTGGCCTGGTGGCTCAAGTCTGTTACCCCAACTACTTGGATGGCTAAGGCAAGAGGGCTGCAAGTTTGAGGCCAGCCTGGGCTACAGAGTGAGCTCAAGGCTAGCCTAGGCAACTTAGTGAGACCCTGTCTCAAGATAAAAAGTAAGAAGAGAGCTGGGAATAAAACCTACGGCAGAACACTTGCCTGGCACGCACGAAGTCGTGTGTTCAATCCCCAGGTCTGCAGGAAGATAAAGAAGGACGATGCTGCTGTTGAAGCAAGAGAATAAGAAAAAGGCAACGGCTACAGTTCTCTTCCTTGTCATTTTTCTGTCAAGAGCAGGGTTGCTAGAAAATGAGACGCCACCCTCCCCACATTCTCCAGAAACCGGACCATCATGATTCTGACACTAGGGCCCTGAGGTTGAGCCCCCATTTTACCACCCAGGGCCTCCTCACAGTTCTCATCTATAAGATGGAGCCATCAGCAGTAAAGGACAGTGGCTATGCACATCATTTGGGGTTAGATTGCCCAGAGCGGAATCCTGGTTTTGCTATTTTGAGTGTAGGACCATGGGGTGAGGTACTTCAATTCTTTATGATTTAATTTCCTCATCTGTAAGACAGGGATGCTAATACCTCCCTCAGAGGTTACTGTGAGAATTTAATGTCAAGATGCCTATATTCATACGCATGGGTTTCACATAGGACTATATGATCTTGGGTTTCACGTCTGTGGATCTGACAAAACGAAGCTTGGAAATATTAGGGAAAAAAATCCCTTCAGTTAGAGTGAACAGGTGCAGACTCTTTTCTTGTCCTTTATCCCCTAAACAACACGGTGTGACAACACTGTAGAGACTGCTTAAAGAAATGGGAAAGTATACAAATAATACATCTTTATGTGGTCTATCAAGCAGCAGACTACAACATCTGCGGACTTTGTATCTTTAGGGGCCCTCAAACTAATCTTTCTCAGATACTGAGGGACAGTGGACCACACATGCAAAGTATGTAGGACAGAGCCTGTCAAAAAGATGGGCACGATTTTGTCGCTGCAGTGGTTAACTAGAATGAGGATAAATGCCCCCCTCCATTTGTAGACACTCATTAAATGGCAATAATGTGTGATTCAAAGGTGTTTGGCAATACTCTTTTGCACACACACAGAAATCAGAATCTTTGCTTGACACTTTCTGCATGTACAATACCTTATCATCTAGAAATTTCATTTTAGCCTCTTTGAGTTTATCCAGTATGTGTTGATCCATGAGAAGTAATTTGATTCCGTGATCTAACAGGCATTGCACTGAGGAAAAACATGACATATGGAAAGAAAGCTGTCTTCTCTGGGACTTAGGGTTGAGAGCTCACGTGTGATGTTTCTTCTCTTCATAGTCAGGGGAACCCAAGCCCTGTGCACCAGAGACCTCTGGCTAAGGCTGAATATGCTTGCTCCTGGAAGTCCCGCCTAACCTCTTCCTGCCTAGCTATTGGTAATTCGGCTCTTTATAAAACCAATCACAGTGGCACATCTGCACACAGTTGAAGGGAGCATTTCACAACACCTAATTGTACATTTTAATCAGGAAAACAGTTTGGACAGAATAAATACGTATTTATTACATATATTCAGTATCCATACATAAGTATACATATTCACTAGTGTTCTTACATGGTATTAACTATGATACACACATAAAACTGCTGTCTTGACAGGACGGAGCAAGGAAAATAGCTCATGGTATGAAATCTATTCCTGACTGATGGGTTCATGCTATTAGTCAATACCTCAGGGCTCAGTCCTAGGATAAAGTTCATTGTTAGTTTTTTTTTTTTGGTTTTTCGAGACAGGGTTTTTCTGTGGCTTTGGAGCCTGTGCTGGAACTAGCTCTTGTAGACCAGGCTGGTCTCGAACTCACAAAGATCCGCCTGCCTCTGCCTCCCGAGTGTTGGGATCATTGTTAGTTTTAATAAAATATTACTTATTATTTCAGTTAGGATAATGTCTTGATATATCAAAGTGGTTTGATATGTTAATTCTTCCTTCCCTTCCTTTTAATTAATTAATTAATTAGTTTTGTTTCAGTACAGAGTTTCTCCATGTAATCCTGGGTGTCCTTAAACTAGCTCTACAGACCAGGCTGGCCTTGAACCCAGAGATCTGCCAGCCTCTGCCTCCTGAGTCTAGGATTAAAGACGTGGGCCACTATTACCCAGATCCTTTTTATTTAAGACAGGCTTCTGCTGTGTAGTTCAGGCTGGACCCAAACCTGCAGTCCCCCTGCCTCATCTTAGTCTTCCAGCCTTCTCTTGGGTGCTGGGATTACAGCCATGTCTGGCCCTCATCTTTTCTTTTCAAGTGTCACCTTGCAGCTAATGAAAAGCCTTTCTAGGAGCAAAAGGGAAATTCACTGTATAAGATCCAGTCTGTGATCTTCTTGAAAGTGGCATTCCTACTTTTCTAGTTTACTTAAAAAGCCTCATGGTGGGCTGGAGAGAAGGCTCAGTGGTTAAGAGACCTGGCTGCTTTTCCAGAGGACCCGGGTTCAATTCCCAGCACCCACACAGTGGCTCACAACCATCTATAATAGGATCAGATGCCCTCTTCTGGAATGCAGGCATCCATGCAGATCATTATACATAAAATATAAATAAATAAAATTTTAAAAGTCTCAGGACTGGAAAGATGGCTCAGTGCTTAAGAGCACTGACTCCTCTTCCAGAGGATCCGGGTTCAGTTCCCAGCACCCACATGGCAGCTCATAACTGGCTGTGACTCCAGTTGCAGGGGATCCAACACCCTCACACAGACATGCATGCAGACAAAATACCAACTCACATAAAATAAAACTAAGTCATTAAAGAAAGGTAGAAGACATAGTACTTAGTCCAGGAGACTGACTACAGGCAACCTTGCAGTGTTAATGGGTATCCACAAGCGAGCAAGAGAAGGAAGGATGCTCGTGACTTTTACCTGGGAAGAGTGGGTTCACAGCTCTTTGGCTGAGGAAAAACGGTGTCAGAATCCAACCATCTATATACCTTGTCGCCCTTCATCCTTTACTCTGGGCTCATACCTTATAATAACACGGCTGTTTCAGTTATCACCACTGCATTTGATTCCATTCGGTGAGTCAAAGAAAGTGAAGAAATGCTATTCTTCCTGGAAGAGTACAACTTGGAAGTTGTTCAAATTCTATTGGACAAACCTTAGCCACATGGCCGCCTCCTCCCTACAAAGGAGCATGGGAAATGTAGTATTTGTTAGAGTACAAAAAACTCCAGGTTTCTTCTACTAATGGGGGGATAGTTATGGAGGTATAATGGCCATATCTGATACACATGTTTCTTAGTATAGGATTAAATGACATTTTTTACCACAGAGCCGTGCCAATTATTAAACAACAAATGAAAAGATATCTTTCAGATTTTCTTTTTTTTTAGTGAAAAATATTTTGAGCCAGGAGTGGTGGAACATGCCTTTAATCCCAGCATTCTGGAGGCAGAGGCAGGTAGAGTAGATATTGTCTCAAAAAAATGAAAGTAAAAATTTTTCTTTCTTTCTTTCTTTTTTTTTTCTTTTTTCTTTTTTTCTTTTTTCTTTTGGAAATAGGGTTAAACCATGCAGCTCTGAACTCACTGTGGAACAGACTGGTCCCAAACTCTTCCACCTTCCTCTATCTTCCCAAGGCTGGGGTGAAATCATATGGCACCATGCCTGCCTTACTTTTGTTTTCTGTGTTTGTACCTGTGTCTGTGACTGTGTGTGGTTGTGCCATGTGAGTGTGAGTATTTACAGAAGCCAAAAGAGTGTGCCAGCTCCCCTGGAGAGAGAGTTGCCGGCTGACACGGGTGCTGGGAACTGAACTTGGGTCCTCTGTAGGGGAAGCAAAGGCTCTAAACGGATGAGCCCTTTACCGGTTCCTAAAGATCACCTTTATTATTAATCTCTGGGTCTTTCCATTTTTCTTACCCAAAGTGCATATTGACTGATTGCCAATTCTGTAAGCATGTCCTGAGTACTGATCTTGCGGTGAGAATGTCTGGTGTGTCACTGGCAGTAAGTATCGAAACAGTACTGGCATTGTAGGCTGGTTCTGAAAAACATATGTATCATTCTTTACTTGCAAAGCATAATTCTTACTCTTTTTATGTCTGTGTTGTGAAGTCTTTACATCATAACTAGTTAAAAAAAAAAAAAGGAAAAAATTCCATTGTTTTTACAGAGTACCAAATGAGGTGAATCTGGGGGAGCTCTCTTTAAGGGAACCAGAGATGAGAAGCAGGAGAAATAAACGGGGAGATGCTTGGACTACAGAGACAGAGGGACCTTGGATGTTGGTCAGCTTCTACTATAGTAATTCTGAAAGGGCCTGGAGAGATGGCTCAGGGGTTAAGAGCAGTGACTGCTCTTCTGGGAACTGCTGGGTTCAGTTCACAGTACTCACATGGCAGCTCACAACTGTCTGTAACTCCAGTACCAGGAGATCCAGTACCCTCATAGAGACATATATACAGGCTAAGCACCAATGCATATAAAAGAAAAATATATAAGTCATTAAAAAATAATCTGTGCTGGGTGGTGGTGGTACAAGCAAATTCCAGCACTTGGGAGGGAGAGGGAGGCCAGCCTGGTCTACAGAATGAGTTCCAGGACAGGATCCAAAGCTACAGAGAAACTCTGTCTCAAAAAACCAATTAATAATAATAATAATAATAAATTCCTAAAACTTGTAGATTAAACAAACAAAAAAAATCATGTTCTTAGGACTGATAAAAGGAGCTCAAGAGGTCAGGTGACATCATGCAAGTGCACTAGGAGCCACTCCACATTGCGGGCCCCGAAGCAAGACATATGGATAAGGCGAAAGTCCACAGCTTGAGGGAGTGTTTTCCATCTTCCAGGCAAGCACTGTAAGGGGAGGAAATGAGTAGATGTGAATAAATAATTGTCTTCGACGCCAGTGTTTGAATCCCTAGCATGCTGCACACTGGAGGCGAGGCGCTTAGTCTTTCTCAGACCCGGTTATGAACACAGACCAGAACTACAAGCCCCAAGTTTGCGTGAACTAAACGAGAGGTCTCTACAAAGCCGCTTCCCGATGACGTGACGTGTAGTGATTACACACGTGATGTGTTAGAGTGTTTTGCTGCCCACAGATCAGTTGGGTTGGGAGGTGGTACGTTTTCGATAGCCAGTGCAGCCAGTGGCCTCCTGGGTGGGCAGCCTTGCCGGCGAGCTCACTGCGTAAGGAACGCAAGTTTATTTTCTTTCCTTCATTCTTTTTACCCCTCTTAATAGAATGCCACTGTGTAGATGAAGCTGGCTTAAGACTCAAATGTAACTCAAGCTGGCCTTAAACCTGTGATATTCTTGCCTCCACCTCCCAGCTCCCGAGATCATAGGTATGCATTACCTCTGCCAGGAATATTATCATTTTTTTCTATGCTGCATTAAAAACATTAGGAAACCCCAGAAAATAAGGTAACTAGAGATTTTTGGCTTAATCTGGCTTAGTTCCAGAGGCATCTGTCACTGCTGAGAGACGGTGAGGTAGCCAGAGAGGCTGTCTTGATGGCTATGAAGTCACCAGTTGAACAGAATCGCCCCTCAGAGCAGCTTCAAGAAAATTCCTCTTGTTGCTTTGCTTTTTTCTTCTCTGTGACCCTTGTGAGGTCATGACCTGCTCCCCTGCCTTCCTCCCCACCCCCCACAGTTTGAGAAATCCTGGAGAACAGTGTCCAGAGCCCAGCTCTGTGTGACCAGAGCTGAGCTGAGCCTAAAAATATGTCTTGCTATAGAACTGCAATTGTGGCTGTTCCTACAGTCATTCTGGAGCTGCTTACAAATCCATCCAAAACGAAATTCCTGGCATTGCATTGGTCTGGGAGTTGCTGGGGAGACAGCGCTGTTCCCCGTCTGGTTTATGATGGAGGTGGACTTGCTGCGTCAGGCACTGGGGCTGTCTACTGTCGCTCAGGCCATCGTGGCTGTCACTGGAATCTGTCCTGGCTGCAGAGACGCTATTTCTCCTATTACCCACACTGAAAACTAGGCGAACAACCCACCTCATCGGAAAGCATTGTCTGCCCACTGCTAAGTTGAAACACTAAGCAATATATTCCTCTGTGTCCACAGAGATATCTTCTTATTTGACGGTAATTTCCTCACCTTCAGCATAAGTATGATCAAGGGTCCATTTTCCTACTACAAATAACAAACTACAAAGACAACAACAACAGTTTGAGACTAATGAGGAAACCCAGAAAATTCAAATCAGAGAAATAGGAGCAAGTTTCCTACCTTAGAAACAGCTTTCACACAAGTGATTTTTCACGGCATGACCATTGCATGGATTCTGCACCTTCTGAGTTTGTATCCATCGCCTAGATGGACATCTCCGGGAGGTCTTTCTATGTGAGACCCTGGAAATACAGTAATAAAGCAGGCTTAGTATCCAGCATCAGAGAGCTTACATGCTAGGAGAGAAGTTTTAGAAACATTCCGACATTCACAGGATGATCACCATTTTCTGGTCTTACACTGACTGCCTGAAGGTGGCCTGGAAATTAAACAGCAATTCTATGCACAACTTTTGGACGGGGGATCTCCCTTCGTAGCCCAGCCTGACCTTGAACTCCAATCCTCCTGACTCCACTATACTTTAGCTTAGAAACCCATTTTGAAAGTCTCGTTCATTCAGTGCACCATCTTTAAATTTCTGTATCCAAATAAGAGCCCCCCCCCCGTTATTTTTCCAGAAAGGAAAAACAAAAACCAACCAAACAAAAACACTTGGTCAGCAGTGAAGTTGAGAGAACAGGGAAATGGACACACCTACACTGTTGATAGACGCTTAAACTGGTTCAGATGTTCATGAATGACAATCTGGTTACATGCAAATGTCCTCTGATGGGAGAAATTTGTAAATAGATTATGGCATTGAGGGAACACTGTGTGTGTGCGCCAAGGGATGCTCTGGAAGGAAAATGAAGTTGAATGTGTTATTATATAAAAAGAATATTCCAAAATGTGTGCATGTGTTCATGGGGAGGTATATACCTACAAAACCCTGAATAAAGAGAATATAAGTACTGGCAGCTTCAGAAACCGAACTGGGGGATGTGTTTCAGGATTGCAGGGGATTGCTGTTTCTACCATACCAGGAGGCAGTGGAGAAGGACTTGGAGCTTTTGCTTCTTTGTTTTGCTTCTGTTTATGTGCATGCATTTGCATATATATATATATGTATATGTATGTGTGTGTGTGTGTGCGCGCATGTCAATGTGTTGGGGGGGTACACATATGTGCAGTTGTGAATATGCATGTGTATGTCTATAGGTGTAGAGGCCATAGTCTTCTTCTGGAGCCTTTGAGACAGTGCCTCTCACTGCCTGAGATTTTACCAAGATGTCTAAATTAGCTTAACAGTTAGCATCCTGGGAATAGCCTGCCCCTGACTCCTATCTCTCTATGACTGGGGACTGCAAACTCATGCCAGCGGGACTGCAAGGCTTTTTACTTGTGTTCCGAGGCTCTGAATTCAGGCCCTACTTTTTCAACCGAGCCTTCTTTGTAGACCCTTTTTGCTCTTTAACACATGAACGGGCTGGGCATGTGGCCCTTGTCCTCCGCCTTTAAGTCACTTCTTTCAGTGTCTTATCACAGCAATGAGAAGAGAACCTAATTTAGTTGGATTTCACCAGTGTAGACTTTACTAATTAGGCCTCCTGAAGAGGTAGCTCGGCCTTCCATGTTCTATTTGTGCAAGCCGTGAGAGCAATGGGGAGAAGATGATGTCAGCTCTTCTGAGCAAATCGTGTTCTCTCGGACTATTCGATATTGGAAATCGGGACCACAGGCAGGTGGGGGATGGCGTGTTAGGTACCAGCAGGCCTAGGGTGGGACCGGCATTGGGAAGACCCTGTGCCTCCCTATAATTGGGCAGTTAAAGCCACGGAGTTGGAGAGGAATGAAAACCGTAGGTTTCAAATAGAGTTGTTTCTTATATTCTAAATATTAGAGATTTTAAAATATAATGAAAAATAGAAAATTATATAGTGAACATTGTTTTCCTTGTCTTATTCTCTTCAGATTTTCTCTCCTCTTCCCTCAACTTTACATATATGGGTACCTCAGGAAGCCAATTCTGAACCCCCTCACTTTTCAGCCTCCCTCTTCAGAGGTCCTCACATGAGTCACTGCAATTTTCCTTACTCCCATGTCTGCTTTAGAAATTCCAATAAAATCTGCAATAACAAACATAAAAATATTTTATCTAGAGTATTTTTTCTGGGTTTCCATGTGGGACTCTTCCATTGATGGATGTTTGGACTGCTTTAGACTTTCCCTTTGTCTCACTACTTCTAATTATGCCAGAGTGGACATTCTTGAGCTTGTGGCTTTAGCTAAGGGGGAGAGCTGGAAGCAGGGACTGCTGGGTCACAGGAGAAGCAAGTGAATTGTCAGCAAAGCTAAGAAGAGCCAAGTGGTTCTGCCAGGTTACAGACGCCCCTCAATTAGGCATGAGGCTCTGGATGGCAGTCTTTTCCTCTTTGCCAATTTGAAGGGTATGGAATGAATTCTCCTTTAAAAAATATATATATATATTTCGATACAGGGTTTCTCAGTAGTTATGGAGCCAGTCCTGAAGAATTTGCTCTGTAGATCAGGCTGACCTCGAACTCACAGAGATCCACCTATCTCTGTCTCCTGAGTGTTGGGATTAAAAGGTGTGCACCACCACTGCCTGGCTCCTTCACATATTTTATTTTCCTAATTAACATCAGGTAAAAGTATCTTACTATGTATTTATTGGCCATTTCTTTTCTTGTTAGTGACCTTTTAGCCCTTCTATCACTTTCTTAATGGGTTAATTATTTTATTTTTGGTTTATTCTGAGCTCCTCTCCCAAATAAATAAGACAAAGAAGTTCATCTATTCTACTTATTTTTCTTGAGTGAAACATTGGGTGCTACGAAAAGAAAATGAAAAATAATGTAGACATTTCCATGCCCATGGACAATATCCGCTGTTATTGAAACTTTAGAGTATTTTTGATAGTAAAAAGAAGACATTGTGTACTGTGTCAACATTGTAGTAGATCGAGTCATACTTCATTCATATTTTGTTTTCAATATTTATATTTATATCAGATTTTAATGAAACTATGAATGACTTGGTTATAATTGCAGCTGTATTGTCCCTTGATTCGTCAGTGTATAGTCTTAAGCTGAGACTAGAGAACAAAAGGAAATGGCCATTCCCCCTCAAGATTCCTTCCAGTGCCTGTGCAGCTGGACCAGGGCACACGGAGTGACTCATGCATTCATGGGACTTCCAGCACCCCCTCCCCAGAATGGTGCGCCTTTCATTAGCTTTCACCCAGCTGGCCTGAGTTTCACAAACAAAATATTGTATAAGATCAGCCCCTTTGATGGTAAATTTGAGGCAATTTTTGGAAAACTCCTGCCAAGTTACATACTGACCTCAGGGTCTTTAAACAGGCCAAAAACGTTAAGTAAAAACTGAATTAAATCTATTATCACAAATGTGTGCCCTCTAATCTGATGAGCCTCCCAGATGTCCAGCCCGAGAGCATCTGCTGTTTGTCTGTGGGCACACACTCGGAGCATGTGCCACACTGAGGGCTGCAGAGCAACAGCCTGGAGCTGGCTGGACATGAAGCAGGCAAGGAGAAGGACAAGGAAGAGGGCTCTGTTTTGAGAGTTCTTCCTTTTGAGGTCATCTTTTTCTTTCTACTTAATGGATCAATTGTTTTCTTTTTGGAGCCTAATAGCTTTCTCTAACACACAGCAGTGGAATAGGAACATCTCTTTCAAAGGCACCAGAGTAACTGCAAACACTGAAAAGAAACCAAAGCTAGCAACAAAATCTTGGCATGCTGGTATCTGACTTAGGCTATAATATTTTGTTCATTATACTTTGTCTTATGTCAGAGATCCCAGATATGGACTCTCAGAAGGAAATGCACGCTTAAAGGGTTTATTGGAAAATATTCTCAGGAACAAGGGATTAAGAAAGAGAGAGAGGGTTGGACTGAGAGACTCACAGTTGAGGCCTCCATCACACCTACAGGAGGCTTGGAAGTTAGACGACACAATGATTAATTCTGGGTGTCAATTTGGACAAGCTCTGGTGCGTGTTGCTAAAACCCAAGGTCTATGCTGTTGTTTAGTCAAAGACATGATTAAGGCATGAACCAGTAGCCACTCAGCAGTGAAGACCCCTCTTCACAGTATATGTGGCTCTTATAACATTGGCTGAAGGATTTCAGAACACACAGCAAGGTTTTCCAAAGGTGAAAGTCTCGGGATTACAACATAAAAGTTTGCAGCCTGTTGCCCTATGGAATTTAGACTCAAGACTCAAGACTGTGGTATCAACCTTTCCCAGAATTTTCAGCCTGGTGGCCATCCTGTAGATTTCATGGGTTTCATATTTCTCCAGCCCTCACGATCACATGAATCTATGCCTTAGCATTGCCGGTTTCCATCTCTCGCCATCCGGATCAGGGTGATGACTCTCCTTTATGCTCTCTTAGATTCCCCCAGTGCTCCCCTCATGCGCTCATCCTTCACACTCTGTCTGTCGATGCTTCTGTGATTCAGTGGCAGGACCACGGGATGTGCACAGCCTAAACCATTTGTTCTCAAACCCTTTACAGTAGTCATTCTCAATCTGTGAGTTGCAACCTCTTGGGGTGGGGATGGGGGGTAAATGACCCTGTCACAGGAGTTGCCTAAGACCATCAGAAAACACAAGATATTTACATTACAGTTCACAACAGTAGCAAAATTACAGTTATGAAGCCGCAAGGAAAATAATTTTATGGTTGGCGGTCACCACAACACGAGGATTAAAGAGTGAGTCACAGCACCAGGAAGTTGAGAACCGCTGCTTTATAGGAAAGGCTCCCCTACCCCTGTTACAGAGAACAGCGGTTTCAGAAATGTAGGGTCTGTTGTTTACTCCTGAATTCCTTTTGTGGTCACGGAGCATGCCCAGCTGGTAGTTTATATGATCTTATATGTCATGTCCATTGAGCTTACCTACTTCTCTGAGCCTTTGGTTTATTTCTTCTGACATTTGGAACTCCAATCTGAGTGGGTCGTTGCTCTCTGCAAACTTGCTAGAGTTATTCATAAGACCAATGAATTGTGAGTCAAAGTGAGAGACTGAATTAGAGACAGATAGGGAAGGGGGACACATATAAATAAAAAACATGGTGCCAGGTATGGTGGTGCACCAGTACTTGGGAGGCAGAGGCAAGAGGATCTCTATGAGTTTGAGGCCAACCTGGTCTACATAGTGAGTTCCAGGCCAGCTAGGGCTGTGTAGCGAGACCCTGTCTCACAAAAACCTGAATAATAATAATAACAAATAAGGTGGCAAACATCTGGCTGCACCCTCACCCTCCCGATCCAAGCTAAAGGCCTGGTAGGGCAGGCTCTAGCCAGTTGCCCCCCAAATTCAGCCTTCTCTGGACTTTACCTGGTCATTAGCTTTTTTGTGTCCCCATCTTTGGGGAATGATTGTCATTTGCTATGCTGCCAAGGGTGGACTCTGGTTTTTCAGAACTCAGGGAAGTTGGTGGCAAATTACCCCCAGGCTCTTGTTTTCATGACCCATCAGCCGTTTAACATCCAGCTTTGATTCTCTGGTCCTTGTTTTTTTTGTTTTTTTGTTTTTAAATCATTTTCCCTGAACTCAAGTGTCTAAGCTAAGGTCACTCACTGTCAGAGTTCTGAAGAAGCTTAAAGAGACAAGAGGCAGGAAAGGAGAAGCATCTACCTTAGACAGGTGGGACCTCGAACACACGGCAAGGGAGCACAACTTTAACCCGCAGGGCCAAGAGAGAACAAGTTCAACCTGAAGAAGTTGAGCCATCTGCTGGTGGAAAAAGATGGATGATATCCTTTATAGGGGCAGAAATGATCATAGTCATAATTTCTTCCTTAGTCCCTTCCTTCCAGTGTTGTCTTGCCTGGCTGCATGGGAAGCTGGGAAGTGTAGTCTTTTAGCAGGAAACTGTCATTCCAAAATCTGGGGGGCGGGGGTCTAAAAAAATGGGGAGGCTGGAAGGTAGATGCATAGATTCCCTCTTAATTGTTTCCTTCAGGGGAGGGTCTTCGTTGGAGGTGGCCAGTTCTTGGTCCATTGAAGGGGGGGCTTCAGATCCCTTGTAGGGTGAGAGCCATTGGGAGAGCCTACGTGGAACATTTTGTTTAGGTATAGGAGGAAGCTCAGTAAGTGAAACATTTAAAAGACAGGGTAAGATCATAAGTATGAGTATAATAAGGAGAAAAGGAGTGATCAAAGGGAGGAGCTAGAGTGATCCAGGGGAGGAGCCAGAGGGATCCAGGGGAGGAGCCAGAGGGATCCAGGGGTG
Source organism: Dicrostonyx torquatus (assembly GCA_028555095.1). Taxonomy (NCBI): domain Eukaryota; kingdom Metazoa; phylum Chordata; class Mammalia; order Rodentia; family Cricetidae; genus Dicrostonyx; species Dicrostonyx torquatus. The sequence goes on from JAQHUG010000218.1 coordinate 2,495,082, forward strand.
GAGCCATAGGGATCCAGGGGAGGAACTTGAGTAGGAAGGAACCAGAAACCCACATAGGAGGAGGCTTGACACTAAATTTTTATCTGGTCTCTGTGTCTAGGACCCCTTCTCAAAGCAGTCAGGACTTGTTGGTGTGGAAGCATCTGGTTTGCAGAGAAGAACACACGTCTCATCTTTAGCAGCAGTCAGCTCTAGAGCCTTTTAATTTCCAGGCTCTGCAGCAGTCAAGGAGTAGAGCTGGTCTTGAAGGGTGTTAAGCAGGTTTGAGATTACTCTAAGTTTTTTTTTTTTTTAAGACACAGATATTTGGGGGCTGGAGAGATGGCTCAGTGGTTAAGAGCACTGGCTGATCTTCTAGAGGTCCTGAGTTCAAGTCCCAGCAACCACATGGTGGGTCGCAACCATCTATAATGAGATCTGGTGCCCTCTTCTGGCCTGCAGGCCCACAGGGAAGGAATGTTGTATACATAATAAAAATAAATCTTTTTTTTTTTAAGACACAGATATTAGTTGATACAAAGAAGTCTGTTTTAGTTGAAAACAATGCCCCAGAGTAGCAAAAGAGGGATGTGGTGGGTGGCCCATGGCTCATTAGTTCTGCTTTCAGAGAACTGCTCCTAGGGGTTTGGGGCGGGGTGCTGATCCCTCGGTAACTGCTTCAAGTTGACAATGGTTGGCGACATGGGCTGCAGTCAGATAGTCTCAGAAGAAGGTCCATCCAAGGAGCCAGGATACAGCTGGGCAAAGATCCAGAACAGAAGCTAGGAGGTAGTAATCGCAAAACCTTGTGGAGAACATTAAGAGACAAAGTTAATGTGGAAGAATTTTGCATCAAAATTAACATAAGTTAATATAAGATTAAATATAAAGTTAGCATAAGGTTAAATGCAATTGTAGAACTGGCTGAATACCAGAGTTCTGTAAAAAGGATATGGTAACTGTAATTAGCTGTTTGTTTACAACAGACTCCTGCATAAGGGACAAGTACCAGGAAGTCGTGTAAAAGACGTCAGTTAAAGTCGGCACCGAATTGACAGTTTAAAAGAGAAATAGAATTTCATCGAGTCATTTTCATAGGCTTGTCTAGCAAAGTTCCAAAAGACACCGCTTGGATATTCTGAATACATTTCCCAAGATGTGTCTTTGATGACAAAGTGTCTGGCAGCCTCCTGTAGTCAGGAGACTAGGGTGTGGGCCTTGGAGTTTGCCGGGAATGATAGCCGTTTATGATGCGCAAGGACAAACCTTTCAAGTTTTCGGAATTCAGGTAAGTTGGTGGCAAATTACCTTTCGGCTTTTGTTGTTGTTTTCAAAACCCATCAGTCATTTAACATCCAGTATTGATTCTTTGGTCCTTGTTTTTTTCATCATTTTCCTTGAATGACTCAAGTACTAAGATAAGATGCCCACAAACCTTCCCTTCCTCCTGTCTCTTGCCACGGCTCACCAATTGCACCAACGACACTCACCAACGACAGTCAGCTCTTCAGTGTCAGCCAGCCAATGGAAGGCGTCTAGTGCTAAAATTATATTTCAGAGTCTGATCCCGAGGACCTCTTTTTGCACAATTAACTTAGTGCCCCAGGTTTTCTGTGAAAGCAGAAGGGAGCCAGCTCCGCTAACAAAACAGTCAGGTTGCTCGCCGGACAAGGGACAGCAGACGCTTTTACTGATCTTTTGAGATGTGCTAATATTTGTTAATTTTTTTATAGTCCATGTACGGTTTCAAATATTTAAGATTTTGTTGTTGTTGTGAACATTCTGGCCTTGAAGTTTGCAGGGGAAGCTAGTGTCAAATCACACAGGAAGAGGGAAAGAGGGATTGGCTTCGAAGAAGAGATTTTTTAAAAGTCCGCAAGTGTGTTTAGAGGCTCATGCTTGCGTATTGGAGAGAAATACAAACAGGGGGATGAGGGAGAAACGAGTATGTAGCCACCAGACACTGTAGCTCATGTGACTGTATGGCCATTAATATGGTAGATCTGGGGGGCTTTGAGTTGGCTCTTTAGTATCTTGCCGTGAGAACTGCACCTAAGTGTCTGGCTACAATCAGGATAATAAAATGATATCTTAAGTTACTGTGACAAAATATTTACTTTCTTTTAAAAATAGTTACTTATTTAATATTGTGTGTGCGTGTTTGTGTGTGTGTATATACACTCTGTGTTTGTGCACATGTGTGCAGTCCCTGAGGAGGCCAGAAGAGGGTGTCACATCTTTAGAACTGGAGTTACAGTTGGTTACAAGCACCTATACAGGTGCTGAGAACCAAACCTGGGTCCTTAGGAAGAGCAAATGTTCTCAACTGTTAAGTCATCTCTGAGCCCCAGACATGCACTTAAAAAAAAAAAAAAGCAAAAAGTCTTTCTAATGTTGAGTTTTTCTAAATGATCTGACAAATGGAAACAGGTATCATTTTAGGAGTTTTAGGTTAAGAACATTTTAACTATAATAGAAAATAGTAGGAAGGGATGGAGTCTACATGCTGAGCTGGGCTTCTTTAAAAACAAACAAACAAAAACTACCAAAGTACTGCTTTGTGAAAGTCTACCGATTTGACTTTATGTTAAACTGCTTGGAATTGCTTGGCAAACTTGTGTGTGCATGCATATGTGTATATGTCAGAGGACAGCCATCATGTATGTCATTTCCAGGTCCTTCCACCTTTCTTTTCTTCCCTCCTCCGTCCCCCCAAACACCACCCCCCAAGCACCCAGGGGTTTTTTGGTGTAGGTCAGACAAACCGGCTGTCTAATAGCCTTCCCTGTCTAATAGGACTTCCATATTGCTAGCATTACAAGCATGCACCAGGCAACAGTTTTTCATATAGATTCTGATGCTTGCAAGTACATCTCTTCCAGGCTGAGTCATCCCCCCAGCGCTATTAGCACTTTTAGGAATAGGGTCTCACTGTAGCCCAGGCTGCCTTTGACTTTGAAATCCTTTGGCCGCAGGATGCCTAGTGATGACAGGCATGTGCCACCACACTGAGACCATTATTTAGCAACGTTTGATCCGTTAGTCTAGTGTTGGACTACCTGGATTAGATGCCTGACTGCCCTTTATTAGCTGTGTAACCTGGGGTAAATCACTTCAGCTCTTTGGGTCTAAACATCTTAGGGAGATGGCTAAGTGGTTAAGAGCCCTGGTTTCTCTTCTGGAGGATCCAGGTTCAATTCCCAGGTGTCACATGACAGCTCACCACTGTCTAACTCTAGTTCCGGGGATCCAGCTTCCTCATACAGACATACATGCACATCAAAAATAAAATGAAAAGAAAAGGACACCTTCTTATAGGGATTTTGTGATTATTAGATTAATTAGAATTGGCAAAGTATTTACTTACTTTAAATAATTTATTTACTTTATTTATTTGTGTGTGTGCACATATGTACACACACACACAAATGAATACGGTATTAATCATTAGGAAGGTTTAATGCAGTTCCTCATGTTGTGGTGACCCTCAACTATAAAATTATTTTGTTGCTGCTTCATAACTGCAATTTCACTACTGTTATGAATCATAATGTAAATATCTGATATGCAACCCTCAAAGGGGTCTCGACCCATAGGTTGAGAACCATGGCCCTAGAACTTAAGTTACAGATGGCTGTGAGTTGTCATGTGGGTGCTGGGAATTGAACTCAGGTTCTCTGTAAGAGCAACCAGTGCTCTTAACCACTGAGCCATCTCTCTAGCCCTAAGTAACTAATTTAAAAGGAAGAAGAGGAGAATGAGGAAGAGGTGGAAGATCCAAATTAGTATACTTCTTGGGTCTGCCCATGAGATGCCCTATGCCGTTTTAGGATGCATTAAGAAGTCCCTCATCATATGTTGGCACCTTTTAAAAATGTGAGGATGTTTTGCTTGCATGTCTATGCATCATGAGTGTGTCTGGTGTCCATGGATACCAGAATAAGGCATCAGATCCTCTGAGACTGGAGTTACAGGTGGTTGTGAGCTGCCATGTGGGTGCCGGGAACCAAAACCGGGTCCTCTGTAAAGCCCGCGAGTGCTCTTAGCCTCTGGGCCATCTTTGTAGCCCCATATTGTCACCATAATTTGGACTTCTCAGTTTCCCAAACCATTAGCCAGACACAGCCCTGATCTTTGTAAGTTACAAAGATCTTTGTAAGTCTATGCTATTCGGTTACATAACAGAAACGGAAGAAGACACTGTATGTACAAATGTGATCACTAATAAAAGTCTGGCAGACTTTCTCCCTCTGCTTAGCATTAGGGCTTGAATTCTAAGTTCAGAGTTTGCTTTTCAAGCCTACAGTGACGCTAGCTAACTACATCTTAGGTGGTAACATAAGAGGAATCGTCGTGAGGGTTCCAGGCTGTGGAAGAGTGGCTGCTTCTACTTCAAAGGCTCTCTCATGCCTCTTGGCCTTCTTACCTGCTAGCCTACAACTGAGAAGTGATGGCCGTAGCCACAACAGCCACCCTAAATCATGAAGGAACACACACATCACACTCTGGGAATAGCTGCAGAAAACACTGACTCCGATCTCTGGAAACATAGTGGACTTCTACCCATACCTGCCAAAGCACCGTCACATAGATGTGAACCAAGTTTCTCTTGGTTAAGCTACTGTTAGTTTGATTTCTGCTGTGTGAAGCCAACCTCTCTTCATACATAACTGGACCCACCAACTAATTAGTTAATCCTTGAGAATAATTGTCTCTCCAGGTCACTGGGCCTCGTGAAGATGAGCTGTGGCCACCATGAACTCAAATTAAGCCAAGTGACCATTTGGAATCTCTTCCTGCATTTGGAGATGGGCCTGCCTAGTGATCTGCAAATTCATATTCACTCAGAGAAAATAATGAAGCCTCCCTGAGCTGCTTTCAGCCATGGTGGCTTCTAGGATTGGGAGAGTTCTGGGAACTTATTTTGGTTGCTTCCTGTTCCTTGGCTCCAAAACTTTTCCTCCCTTTCATCTTTTGTTGGGAATGACATCCTAGTCAGCCTCACACGCGTTGTTGCTTATCTCTGTGACTGGATATTCCTGTAAAACTGGCTATCCTTGAGATGCTGGGGAAGCTGAACGCAAATACAGCAAGGAACCATGATCGCAACAATCACAGAGGCTCCGCCTTTAAAGACAAAATTGCCAGATCTTCTAGAGGGCGCATAACTGTTTGGGTTGTCACACAGTAGGCCAGGCTGCTGCCCAGACAGAGGAAGGCCAGGCCTATCTTTGTAAAAGAGATCTAAACACGACGTTAGGAAGCTCCAGCCACTCGGTCATACAACTGAGCTTCAGGTACTGACTTGGTACCAAGTATTGGGGTGGGAGAAGGGAGAGTCAGAGTGATCCTGATTTCATGTGGCTTAGAGTTAGGGACAGTTTCCCCCTTTTCGTCCCCTGACACAAATGAAATTCCCATCCTACCTTTACTTTAAAATTATGCAGATATGATATGAATACCATTATAATGGGTGTTATGGGTAAAACTGCCTCAATTTGACCTTTGACTCGGGTTAGCCTCATTCCTAAAAATAACAGATGAAAAAAAAATTAAGAGCCAATGGGTTGGCTCTAAGGGTAAAGTAGCTTGCCACCAAGCCAGAAGACCTGAGTTTGAACCCTAGAAGCTGCATGATGAAAGAAGAGAACGAATTCTCTTTTCAAGTTGTCCTTGACCCTCTAACACCTACATCGTGGTACCTATGTGCCTTCCCCACATACAAAGAAAATAAGCAAATACAAAAGAAATAAAAGCAACAGATTGATTTTCCAGACAATACTCATGAGCCTTACATGAGCCATACTTGGTATATTTTCATGCATCGTGACACAGAGAGCATGTAAGCCATAACATTCTTTTACTTCTCTACAGAAATCTTCTCCATATACATGCAACTGGAGCATGAGATGGGGAAAACCCCCTGTGCCAAACACCCCGTTATCCCCCCTTCCTTCAGCGCACCTCCCGTACTCGGTGGGCATCACGTTTGTGGGGCAGGATTTGTTGTTGAGTATTTAGTTGTTCAACATCTGAAGTCTGATTGAGACAAAATGTGGGTCACCGGATAAGAGACCAGACACATGTTTTCCTTCAACAACAGCCCTCAGACCTTTACATTTATCCATAATAGATTAAACACATTACCATTTGGTCTGTTTTCTACAACCTCAAATCCGTTGGAAGCATTAAAAACACCTCGTACAATTTCATGCGTGTGTTTGTATTTCTTTTCAAACAGTATTGATTTGGTGTCTTTTCTTCCGGGTTCTGATAGGGGAGATGCTGCATTTAGCTGACTGGATTAAAAACAAAGAGAAGGGGAGCTGAAACAAAACAAACAAAAAGGGTTGCCTTCTTCTTTTTCTTTTTTTTTCCCAAGGGGAATAAACCAGAAGCCAGTTCAACAGTTGTATTTTTCAGTTCGTTTGGGTTCTCTTCCTCCCTCCCTGACTCCGATCTAATTTATTTTTGCATTAAATAATTCTGCCCCTTTTCCTTTGTCATGGGCTGTATTTGGGGAGATGAAGACAAACTGCTTAGACCTTGAAAAGCACATGGGTTCCTCGCTTGGATGGCGTCTGTGTAGACTCCGAACTCCCTCCTTGTTCTATAGGGAACAAACAGGGCCAGGTGCATTTCTTCCCAAATCGAATTAGCTGCAAGATGCCACATCCAATTGTGGCAAATTGATGTGAGAGTTTGTGATTTCTGCGGCGGCTCTTACAGCAGAGGTCAGCAGGCAGAGAGGCAGACACCAGGCCGGGGGTGGGGGTGGGTGGGTGGGGGGTGCGGCAACTTGTGGTACAGGCTGCTCTGACAATAGCAGGGAAGATGTAAAATGCAATCAGCTTTTTGAAAATTGCAAGAGAATCCAGTTGTAAGTATGTATTCTAATCGGATTTACTGCGCCATCATTTACCTCTTTAGGCTGTTAACATAACATTATGCTTAATTGAAAAACTGAGTAGTTAGCTATTCAGACAGGATTTTTCCAGCACCCCCACCCCATCTAAGCCATACTCTAATCAGGCACAAAATATAGGAACCTCCTAATCACACAAGCAGACAGATTTTAGATTTCTGAAATAAAATTTGCTTCTTCACTACTGGAAATTAGCTAAAAACGTTGACAGGTGACAAATTTGCCCTTCTCCATGGTTGTTTCGAAAGATCTCCCCTGACATTAACAGGTTTACATCATGCTTTATGACATTTAATTAGTCATACTTTATTTAATTAGCATGGCAAGACATCTAAAGCAATACAAAGATTTTTCTGCAAAGCCCAAACAGGAGACGGCAGTTCTATACATTGGGGGAGCAGGTGAATGCAAAACAGACCATCTACCAGACAACAGTGTGTTCCTGCTTATCCCTCGAGGATTGCCCTAGCAGAGAGCTGGGAACGCCTTAAGATGGCATAAGCCGGTTCAGGACACCTCATCAAAAAAATTGTCTATGGGAAGGGTATGTACAATCAAGCCAACTTTACCCAAGACACATCTCTGCAAGAAATTCCTTCTGCCCCAAGGAGGCTTGGAATCTACCTTTGATGCACCGAGGTAGATTCGTTCACCTATGAATAAATAAGGCAGCGCGTGGGTGCAGAGAAGACCGCATCCTGAAGTTGGACCCTTTCTTCTCACAGCTTCTCTATTTCTCATGGACTTCTGACGGGAGCTGATGATTTTCAGGCCACTCTAAATTTAATTCTTCAATATGTGGAACAGTCCTGAGGGTTTACGTAGGAGGCCATGTGCTGAGTGCGCTTGCGTGTTTTATCTATTCTGAGTCCCATTGCTGTTCCCATTCGCTAGATGATGTAACTGAGGCTCATGGGTAGTTATCAACAGCTTACAAGTATGACAAAGTCAGGAGTCAAACCCAGTCTCGGAGCAGATCCAGGCCCCTGTTGTAGAACCCGGGTTCTCTGGAGGGCAGATTCAACCTACTGACAATGGTTTCACTTCTGCCCTATTCAAAATAGATTCCTTTATTCTGAGCCCAAAGCCTAAGCCTCACCCAGGCCACTTCTCAGCCTCACTCTGGTGGTTAGTGTGGCAGGCCGTAGTCTTCTGGAAAATGCATGAGTCTAAACAATTCAAATCGTCGTGGGGCACCCACAATAAAAAATATTAGTAAACAAAGTAGTCACAGAAATGTTTCTTCAGACTTTCAGGATATATAGTCTTCCATTGTTAGCTGCAATAAATAAAACAATAAAACCAAGCCATCTATCTAACCCTGCTTTTGCATAGTTCTTTGTTTTTGTTTTTCATTTATTTATATAGACAGGGTCTCACTATGTAGCACTGGCAGTCCTGGAACTCACTAAGTAGACCAGGCTGGCCTTGAACTCACAAAGTTGCACCTGCCTCTGCCACCCGAATACTTAAGTTAAAGACACATGTCACAGCCCAGCCTTCATAGTTTTAAATTTCTTAAATTTTTCAGATTTTCTTTTTAAATCCTGTTGTGAGCTCAAATGGAGCCTCCAAACAGAAAACCCGTTTTTTGTTTTGTTTTGTTTTGTTTTTTGGTTTTTCGCTTGTTTATTTTGGTATAGGCATTTGCTAGTTCAACTTTTTCTCATCTTAGAACAGGGAAGAACAAACTTTGTGTCATTTTCATGAATAAACTCTAATGTTCAAAGTCGCCAGGCCGATTGGAGGGAGCAGGATGACAACCCTACCCCACTTAACTGCACAGAATCCCAGGGAAGAGCTTTTAAAAACACCCCCATGACTGTCTCCGGTGTAGGCTGTCTATGAAACATAACTTTAAAGCATCGGTGGGGGGGACATGAACCCCATATATGTGTAGTCAACCACTCCTCACGAATGGGAAACACAGATGTCCGTTTAGTGCCAAAGCGCCAGGACTCCAAGTGCATTAAGAAAACCGTCTCGATGTAGCTCTTACTAAAGCAGAGTATTTTAAAAAATGAAACGAGGCAGCTACAATAGCCGAGGCGCCACAGATTGAATAAATAGCGCTTAACCAATTACCAATTATCCATGCTAATGAAGGATGAGGCAGAGTCCTGATAATTAAAACCCCAAATAAACTGAATGTTGGTTTAACCAGTGATTCTTCTCTTGCAAGAATGTCTAAGGGACAGCCATAAAATGACTGATCTGAGTTTTACGTCCCCTGCCTCCACCTGCCCACCCTCTGACTGGGCTCCGATGGGCGGCAGCGCGGTCAAAGGGCAGACAGCTGGAGGGAAGTCAAAGGGAGTAGGGGAGACCCACAGAGTGGAGACTTTGCCCTTGGATAATTGGGAGTTGATTGGATACACAATGGCATCCTATTGTCTACTTCACATTTTGGAGAAGGGGCCACAGACAAGTCTGACATAAGTGGCTCCTGCCTGGTCCTTCCTCTCCTGGGCCAGTTGTGAGCATTCACTGGTGACAGCCATGTTCAGCACATTCCTGGCTTTACCCTTCTGGCCTGAGAAACCAAGGTTTGAACTAGAAAGTTCTGGCCATATGGGAAGACTGGGTCTGTCATTTTTACAACATCAGCCTGTGTCAAAGGCTGTCAAAGGCTCTCGAGAGAGCCCTGAAAGGAAATGCTGAGGGATGTTTCCCGATCGGTGGCCAGGAGCTCCAGGGTAAATCACTTCATGGGCCTCCTGCCTTCCTGGTGCCTTCTCGCTGCTCTCCCCACCCCCATCCCTCTCTACTAATGCCTTAGTGTTTCATCTTCTTTCCTGTGTCCTCTGCCTTGTCCCTCAGAGCAGCACCTGTGACACGGTGTATGTAACTAGAGTTGGCATTCTGCGGCTCCATGGGACTTGACCATGGTAGACTCAAAACCAATAAGCAACCAGATGTCTTATCATTCGCTGTCTGAGCCACCAGACCGCTTCCCTGATCACTTGGGCTCAACTTTCAGGAGCCACTTTTTTACTTTTGGAACTTCCATGCTTAATCAGCTAAGGCAGTGGTTCTCAACCTTCCTAATACTGCAGCCCTTTAATACAGTTCCTCATGCGGTGGGGACCCCAAGCATAAAACTACTTTTGTTGCTACTTCTTAACTGTGATTTTGCTACTGCTGAAAATCGTAGTGTAAATATCTGATACATGATCCCTGTAAATCGTAGTGTAATATCTCATACGTGATCCCTGTAAATCGTAGTGTAATATCTCATACGTGATCCCTGTAAATCGTAGTGTAATATCTCATACGTGATCCCTGTAAATCGTAGTGTAATATCTCATACGTGATCCCTGTGAAAGGCTTGTTCGACCCCTAAGGGGTCATGACTTACCGGTTGAGAACTGCTCAACCAAAGGGTTAAAGATGGACACCGCAGAGGATTCTAAGATCTGCTTCAACACCGTTGGCATCTGTTCTATAGGCTTGGTATGTTTGCATGTTCCATCAGAAAGGCAGTCTGTCTCTTAGCGGTACATATAAAGGTCTCTGAGGAGCCCAGGTATAAAATGTTAAATATTCAGTAACTTACACATTGGAAGTTGTTTTGGGGTATTGTGAGCTTGACTTTGTTCTACAGATTGATGTAATTTGGGTTTTATTTTAAGTTCCAACAGAAGCTCCCAGATCCACCATGCTTGCATCTGTTCCCTTCTCTAGACAATGCCCTTGCTGACCCCATTTCATCTGCCATACTGGCACTGACCTTAAATCTTACCACATATCTTCACGTACCCCTTGCCTATTGAAGGGATCTATCTCATGCTTCCCCGTGTTCTCATGAGGGTGTGCCTTCCTCATCACAGCCTTGTGCTGGAGCTGTTCACTAATCCATCATTATCCTTTGCAAAGCTATAATGGAAAGCTGCCATACTAGGCAGCGTGTCGGGGTCTTAAAGAGAGACCGATAGTTGAACCTCTCACTTTCAGAGACGCTGATTAACTGGGAAGAGGTGAGACCTAAAGCCTCCCACACGACTACAGCCCCCGAGTGTATTCAGTAGTCCTGGTTGTGTCTCATTTGTCTTTGTAACCTGTGCACCCAGCACGGCACCACGCCTGGCGCCTGGTGCATGGCGCATGGGGCATGGGAGGTGCTTAGTGAATAGACTCGTTAGTCTATCCTTAGCAGGCGAGAAAGGTCTGTACAAAAGAGAGTGCTAGATTTCCCCCCAATATTAGCTTTCTCTTCCGCAGGAGGGGTAGCTGTGGATGCAGGGCTGCTTAGGGGGAAGAAACTACTTCTGGTTTCTCTGGTAAGTATGAGGGACCAGTAGAATAGGCCTGGTCAACTGGGTATGATTGGAAATAGTGGATACATTTCCCAGATCACGCTCTTCAAGAGCGGCCTTGTACTTCTGTGTCCCCTTTCTCTACTGTGTCCCCTTTCTCTCACTCTGCAGCTGGAAGTTTGACATGCCGCTACAGACCGATTTGGACCGTAAGGATGAGAATGACATAATAAATGGAGCTAATTTCTGGGGGGAGCTACAAAGCTCACCTTTAAGAGAGTCATGGACTGAAGTAGTCGCTAATATTTCAGGCCTATGCTGTAGCCTCTAAGTATTGTAGTGTCTTGCCAATTTGAAAAAAAAAATGTCTAATCAAAAAAATTTTTTTGCCGGGCAGTGGTGGCACACGCCTTTAATCCCAGCACTTGGGAGGCAGAGGCAGGCGGATCTCTGTGAGTTTGAGACCAGCCTGGGCTACAAGAGCTAGTTTCAGGACAGGTTCCAAAGCTACAGAGAAACCCTGTCTCAAAAAACAATTTTTTTTTCTATCACAAAACCTGATACCTGGGCTTTGCCAACACCAGAAAAAGCTGTCCTAGCTTGTGTCCTGGCCAGCCTGTGGAGTGACAGGACAACATCTAGGTCACTCACACGATGGTATCCTATTATCCCCAGAATGCTTATTCATTTATTTATTTAAACTCGGGATTTATTTATTTATTTTGATTTTTCGAGCAAGGGTTTCTTTGTGTAATAACCCAAGCTGTCTTGGAACTCACCCCGTAGACCAGGCTGGCCTTGAACTCACAGAGATCTGCCTGCCTCTGCTTCCCAAGTGCTGGGATTAAAGGTACCACCATTGCCTGACTATAAACTCCTTTTTTAAGTTGAAAGACGTTTTTCATACAATGTATTATGATGACAGTTCTCTTCTCCCAACTCCTCCAGATCCTTCCCCACCTCCCTACCTACCCAACATCTTACCCTTTCTCTCTCTCTAGGAAACAAACAGGCGAACAGACAAACACACACACACACACACACACACAAATGAACCAGAATAAAAAAAAAAAGAAAAATACAAGAAACACACACTAAACCCATAAAAACACACAATATACAAGCAAAAGACCAGAAGTCAAAAAATGTCCAAGCAAAG
>JAQHUG010000218.1:2507774-2543649 GCA_028555095.1 Dicrostonyx torquatus
CATTGGTGTACAACCCCTCAGAGCCACAGTCCTGAAGAAAACTGATTCTCCCACTCCAAGCAGCCCTCAATCGCCAGTAGCTCCTCAGCTTGGGACAGGACTTTACGGTCACCTCTCCCATCTGCACTGGGATTTTATCTAGCTTGATCTTGCTCAGGTCTTGTGCATGCAGTCACAATTATTGTGAGTTCTTATAAGCAATTGTCCTCTTGTCCTTCAGAAAACACAGTTTTGTTTTCACCACCCATTACCTCTGGCTCTGACAATCTTTCTCTCCCCATTTTGGAGACGATCCCTGACCCCAGGGAGGAGGGAGTATTGGACTTAGGAATGATGACTCCAATGTCTCTTACTCTTTAACTACATGTTGAACAGTTGTGGGTTGCCATGTTAATCTCTATCAACCACAAAAACCTTGTTTTAACAGCCAAAGCCCTTGACAAGAATTACAAGTCTTGCTTGATCAGGCCACGCCTTCCTTTTAACCTAATTCTCCACTCCTCACAAGTCTCCGTCATATCTCATGGAACTTTCCTGGGCTCCTCAAATGAATCGCTCTTTCCTCTCACACGACGAAGGTTAAATGATCCTCCCCTTCTGTTTCCACCTGCTGCCCCTGCCTCATCCTGTTGTCCTTTAGATCCCAGTTTGGCGGTCATTTCTTCAGTCTCCCCTGACCCCTCTGAGTAGCAATCTCCGTAGTATATACGTTTTGAAACTGCGTTCAGCACAGCTGTTTCATCGTCAATTCCCCAGTGCCTCACAGAGTCTGGCGTGAAAGTAGCTGCTCAGAGGACTAGCGACGGAGCAGATGAGACACGAGGAAACTCGAGGGGCCCGTCTTTCCCTTCTGCTGTAGACCAGGTAGGCGCAGAGGAGATGGAACGCATGGGTTAAAACTTCGTTTCTCCACACTCTTCCAGAGAGCTTCCTCCCCCGGGATCAGGCTATAGGAAGGTTAGCCAAGCATGAGCTCACTAGCCTTGGTCCCAAATTAAGTTGTTCTTGGCATGATAGCCACCAGATCACAAATAGGTGGAATGGCCCTGCTTCGGGTAGCAGCATTTCTTCCTTGAATTATGATGAGTGGGGAAGCAGTAATACTTTTCTCTCCTGTTGCAGCCTCAGTCGCTTAAAAGCCCCTGACCTGAGCTTCCTTGACAGACGTAAGGCCTCACCATGACTCCTCTTGCCTGGAATCATCTCCCCCAGGACATGTTCAAAGTAATCGTGTCCTACATTGCCTACAAAGACTTTTATTCTTTCAGAGAGATATGATGAGCCGTCCCAACTGGTAGAAACCTTACTCCTCCCCCTCCCCGAATTTCAGAAGTTTTGCTGGGTACACATTCAACAAACCTTCACAATAAGTTGCTTAGCAACATTTATTATTATGGAAACATATTATCTCTTTGAAAAGAGTTTATGTAGATCGAGGGCCGTAGTCATAAGCTTTTATCCTTCAAGCCCAACATAGGGGCTGACACTGAGGGTCCAATGAAGCATCAACCGCTTGGTTAAAATGACAACGGCAGGACAGAAGCATGCATGGAGTCTCTGGTACCTTGATGGTCTGTAACCCTGTACCCTAGGAATTGGGGCAAGAATAAAGTGCCTAAAATCTTAAGACAACATTTCTCTCTGAGACTGAAAGTTGAAAGTGGCTGCAACACAGCACACCACAGGGTCCTCATTTTCTTGCAGCTAAAAAACAATAGGTGAGATCCCGAGACAATAGAAACTCTGTGTGAACTGAAATCACCTCTTTCATATTTAGATTCAATAGGAAAAAGAAGCCCACCCAGTTAAGTAAGAAGAGCCTTGGGTGCTAGTCCTGTATCTTACTCCATTCGCCTGGTGCCTCAGATCTACCTACGTCATACTACTTGATTTGTTAACCAGGAGAGACTTGTGGGTTTATTTTTCCTGGGGGAAAAAGGCCTTTGGTATTTTGGAAAAAGCACTGGTGGATTTGTTTGGTTTTCCTGATTGCACATTCATCCACCTACCCATCTCCTCATCCATTCATTCATCCACCTATCTGCCTAACTACCCAGCCTTCCTCTTCCCATCTGTTTAGCCTACCAGGTAGCAAAAGTAGAAGTTGTTCAGATGCTAAGCATTACACTAAACATGTACTCTAAGAATAGTGCTATAGTAGTATAAGTTAAAATAATGATCAATTATAGGGGCAGAATCTCTCCTTGGGTGATACCATCACATCCCCAACCATCATTCTAAGGCTCTGAGTGGACTTTTTAGTTGCTTAATTATATCTAAAATTCACCCAGCACCTTTCAGCAAACACAGAGCAAGTTCTGGGGAGGCACAGTGGTAGATATGCTTGCTGACCACAGGGAGTTCACAGTCCCTGGGGCAAGATAGACGAAGGAGGATAAAACACTTAAAACATAGTCTAGAAGTAGGCTCGTGGTGTCATGATACAGAGGCGGTGGGGAACTCAGAGAAGGGACCTCATCTTGGGAAACACACTACTGAGTCTTAAGATGGGAATTAGATTGAGGAGGGAGAAAGAAGGCATGTGTAAAGGGGAAGGCTGCGGGAAACATGGAGACATTTTATACTAATAATAAAAACAACAAAATGTTGAGCAAGCAAGCAAGAACAATTGGAGAACTGGTGGGTAGTTGATGCGGTTGCAGCCTGGAGCTTGGGGGATGTGCGCTTGCGTCTAGGGAGGGGAGAAAAGAAGCCTTGAATGCCATGTTGAAATTAGACAGTATTATGAATGTAATGGTGACTCATTGAAGGATTTCAAGTCAGAGGAGTGACATGATCGGATTTACCTTTGAAATGATCACCGTGACATCAGTGTGCGGAAGGCGCTGGAGCGAGGCCTGACCGAAGACGGAGAGGCCGATTAGAGCACCATGGCAGCCATCCAGGTGGGAGATGCTGAAATGCAGATGACAATAAGGGACAGATGTAAGAGCAGTTTAGGATATAGAATCAGCAGGAGCTGGCCACAGACAGGCATTGATTGCTGAAGGAAGATGGGATTTCCAGTTTATGAATGAGAAGGGGGGATGGGGGGTAGCAGGAGGGAAATGATGAATTGAGTTGGGGACTGTTTGAACTTGAGATTATGTCTTAGTACTTAAGTGGCGATATCCGGTAGGCAGGGTATCTGAAAGTCAGTTCATGACTGGCTTCTTTGCCAGTTAAGGCTTTCTTTTCTGTAGTGTTTCTCACCCACACGTCAGCTATCACTTCATTCCTAGAATCTCTAAGTCTTTAAATTATTCGGAGTCTCTTTTCTGGGCTCTGACTTCCTGCATCCAAGCACAGATTTGGTATTTTTTTTTCTGGAGGCCTCATTTCAGGGTCAAAAGACTACATCCTGTAACTAGGGGAAGACAAGACATAGACTAGGAGCAAAGATTTGCCAAATACACGACAGATAAAGCAGTAAAAATGCACAAAGAAACCTTAGGACTCAACCATAAGAAAGCAAAAAGCTTGACCAAAAAGTGGGTCAAAGATCTTGAGAGGCAACCTATTGAGGAAGATAAAGATATGAAAAGATACTGTGCATTATATGTCATTGGGAAAATACAAATTCCAAAAAGATATCCTTGCATAGCAAAATGCTGGTGAGGATGGCAAGCCATGGAGCTCTTGGTCAGTACTGGTGGGAGTGCAAATGGAATAGGTGTGTGTGTGTGAGGGGGGAACAGCTGGAGTGTCTCTCACCATGTCACCTAGAAATGGCATTCCCTGGAATTTGCCCAAATGAAAACTATGTCTTCACAAAAGTCTGCATGTGAGTGTTTGCAGAGGTTTTGCTCATAGTTTTCAAAACTTAGAAGCAACTGTGCTGCTTTTGGGTAGGAAAAGGGATTTCAGTTGTGGTTGATCCAGGTGCTTGGCTATTACTCACCGTTAAAAAGAAATGAACTATTAAGCCATGTGCCAATGTAACAGCTTTCTCCAAGACTGAAACATTCCATCCTGCAGGGAAGAACAGTAAGCTGGAAGGTAAACAGCTCAAAACAGCTTCAGGAAGTCCCTGAAACTGACCAGATTCACTAGGCCCCTCTCAGCCAAAATATGCAATAAATGCCAAGAGTCCCCCTCAGAGGAACTGAAGTTGGGTTGAAGAGAAGACATTCAGACAAGTTTAGCTGCAAGAAGGCTTCAGGACCAGACCAGCTGCCTGGAAGAAGCAGAAACCTGCCCATCTTACTGGAAGAGGTTTTGACCAACTGAATCACTTGAAAACAACTCTCTTCAATGTGTTGAGTCGCCTTCAGCTGCGCAGTGTACTCCAGGCTCCCAACTTTTATGCACTGTCACCCATGCTGGGGTGGGCTGTGATGGTGCAGCTGTCTCTGGGTCATTTCAGCTCCTGTGAGGAACCCCTCACTCATATTCCTGTAAGTAACCCCAATGAAACTCATTGTTCATGAAGCTGGACTTTGGTGGTGTCCGTACTTTGATCTGTTGTGGGCTGCCCATCTGGGGTGAGTTGGCTTGTGTGTTGTATCTCCCCAGGAGAAGTTTTGTCACACAACACCATGAACATTTTGAGAGAATTTTAAATGTATATATGTTGAAGTGATTTCATATTTGACTCCAACTGTATGGAAATCTGGAAGAAACGAAACTGTGAAGATGAAAAGATTGATGGATGTCAGGGTTATAGGGAGAGATGTATAGACGGAGCTTAGAGCAGTTTCAGCATAGGAAAACTAGCTTGCTGGTGGTTCTAATGATAGGTACATAACACGATATATTCGTCAATATTGATGAAATACCTACCACCAGGAAGGTAGCTTGGTGTGTCTAATGAAACTGGCTAATTAAAAATGGAAGCAATGTAGGCTCACGATTGTAGCAGACATGCTCTTGCAGTGTTGACAGAGATGACGCTCTCTCTCTCTCTCTCTCTCTCTCTCTCTCTGTGTGTGTGTGTGTGTGTGTGTGTGTGTGTGTGGTGTGCTTGTGCATGAGAGGTCTCTGTGATTCCTGATTAATTGTACTGAAAATCAAACACCACCCCAAGAAATACAGCCCATTTTCCAAATGCAGCTAGGCCACATTGAGACATGTTAAAACTATAAGATAGACCCCGAATTTCAGAGAATTGTATGAAGAAAAGGTTATGAAGATATTATTTTTGTATGGTTGCATGATGAGATGCTTGCATGAAGAGGGGTTTTGGCATACACTAAGTAAAATTCATTATTAAAATACTTTTACTGTTTCCTTTTTGTTTAAAAACTATGGCTATGGCTGAGGATGTAGTTCAGCTGGTAGAATGATTGCCAAGCACGCACCAAGTCCTGGGTTTGATTTCTACACCACGTAAACTGGATGTGGCAATGGATACCTGTAATTCCAGCACATAGGAGGTAGAAGCAGGAGTTCAAGGTCATCTTCTGTTACAAATCAACTTTGAGGGTCAACCTGGACCACAGGAGACTCTGCCTAAAAAACAACAGCAACAATAAAACAAAGCAAAACAAAACAAAAGTGTGATTACTTAGAAAAATTTAAGTGCTGTGTGAGAACAATCTATTTCTTTGGGATAGTACTATCTTAGACTATAAATAAACCAGTATTAGAAGCGAGGACACCTAGCTTTCATTCCAGGAAGACCCATGCTCTTAAACACAGCTCACTCTGTGATGATGATAGCAATGGCACTTACCCATGGGAACTTAACAATCTTCTGTATTAGCTTTGAAAACTACCAAGGACCTTAATAACTCAAAAACAATGTAAGTTTAATTTTTAGATCAAAAAGAGATACACTCTGATCTCTACTATTAGGATAATCAAGAATATATACATTCATATATATATACATACATATATATGCCATGTAACTAGTGCAATAATTGTAAGTGATTAATTAACCTTGAGAGAGCATTGAGGTTGTCCCAGGAGGTAAATAAGACAGCTTTAAGGACTATACATTTCTAGTAAAATAAGTGGAATAGACCCAAAGGTGACAGTCTGTCTGCAGAAGGGTTTTGCATTTTGACAGACTGCTGCCTCGGTAATAATAATAATAATAATAATAATAACAACAACAACAATAACAAAAGATTGATTTCAGTTTACTTCTCTTTAGTCAATGTTGTTGAGAAAAGGAGGTAAAATAGATAGAACAGAAGAAGCAGTCAAATAAGACCCAGAGAAAATCGTATTTTGTGTGCCATGGACAGCTTTCCCAGTGCAGGTGAAGGGTGGCTCAATCTGAACCAAGGTTTACCAGGTGAGGACCTAAGTCTCAGACACGCAGCTGCCTCTGTCTGTGAATGGATAAAAGATGTGGAAGAAGGAAGCAGGGCCAAGCTTTGCACTTATCACATGCAGCTCCATGTGCCATATGCCTTGAAAGATGAATGCAGGATCCAGCCTCTTGTTTGACAGATGCGAGAAAGAGCAGCAGCGGAGGGAAAGACACTGGTGGATCTGCTGGTGCCTGCAGTCCTGGGCTGTGTTAGAAGCCCAAAGGGAATAAGATGTGGCCCCCTTCCTTCCCTTCTGTGGAGCCATTCCTTACTGGGGGGAGATCCTGTCTATTTGGCAGTATTTCCTCCACCATGGAAACAGTCTGTAAAATAATTTGTTTAAAAAGTGCATTTTACTATTTCAAATATGCAGAGTTCTGTAAAACTAAAATGTTAGGAGTAATAACTATAAGAGAACATTTGTTTTTTTTAGAACAAAGAAGGTCGTTTTGTTGTCATAAAGATTGTTCTTTGTTAATTTTCCCTAAATTCAAGCACATGTATGTATTATTAACTGACAAAGGTCAAATCTTACTGCTTAGAATACCAAGAGATTTATAGACATTTCTCACGCTTAATAAAATCATCACATTGAGTATTACTTGAACTATGGGTGCTACTGGATCTGGGATAGAAATATTTATTTACATTTATTCAATAAATATTTCCTGAATAACAGCTATATGCCAGGCATAGTTCTAGGACTTGGGGCACACAAATGAAGACAATTAAAGCGCTTCTGAGGACCATCCCTTCTGAGGATCATCCATTCTGAGGATCATCCCTTCTGAGAACCATCCCTTCTGAAGATCGTTTCTTCTGAGGACCATCCCTTCTGAGAACCATGCCTTCTGAGAACCAATCCTTCTGAGTAGCATCCCTTCTGAGGATGATCCCTTCTGAGAACCAATCCTTCTGAGGACCATTCCTTCTGAGGACCATCCCTTCTGAGAACCAATCCTTCTGAGGACCATTCCTTCTGAGGACCATCCCTTTTGAGGACCATCCCTTCTGAGGACCATCCCTTCTGAGAACCATCCCTCCTGAGAACCATCCCTTCTGAGGACCATCCCTTCTGAGGACCATCCCTTCTGAGGACCATCCCTTCTGAGGAAATATACATGGAAGGTGGTGCCAGGTGCACTAGTGGCAGAATGGGGGACGGAGTTTGATGCTGTTTGGGTGGGTGACCAGGGAAGGCCTCTCTCTGTAGGGCATGATGGGTGCAGAGATCAAATTCAGAAGCATTAAAAAGTGAGTAGGCAATCTCCATGGAAGGAATGAGGCGTGAGGACACACCATGTTCCTCACTCGTACTGGATCTGCCTCTGTGGACAGGAGCCATCAGTATATACTTTGTACAACTTGTCATACCTGGGGCAGTCAATCAAAGTAGTGATTTGGAAAATGGTGGCCATGCTGGAGAGAATCTTGGGGAAATTGGGGGAAAAAAACCAAAGGATTAGAAGGCAAGATGTCTAAGTGGCAGCATCTCAGTGGTCTCTGATGAGCTTTCCACTTGGTATCATGATTTTTTAAATTGGCACAGTTGATGATTTGGACAGATAACTCATTGTTTGGAGTTGGGGAAGGCAGTCATGCACACTGAGAGATTTTTAGCAAAATCCCTGGCAGCTTCGTTTTCTAACAACCTAAGATATTTCCGCTGTGGCATACTGCCACCTCCTCTGGGGTGGGAGGTCAGAGTCACCTGATGCTTAGAAACACTGTTCCAAACTCTGGTGGACAAAATGTTATCCTTACTGAAGAAATGTCATTACAGGAAATGAGTTGAATCAACATTTATTTCAAATCTGATCAAAAGGAAGCTAGGTATATCTTGGTAGCAAGGTACCAAGAGCTTTTTATGGACAGTAGGTCCCTATTAGCTGCAGCTTCATCTCTAAGGTTTTAGTTACTCATAGTCAACCATATCTGAAAATACCAAATTGAAAGTTCTAGCCAGGTAGTAGTAGCACATGCATGTAGTTGGGAGGCAGAGGCAGGCGGATGTCTATGAGTTCGAGGTCAGTCTGTTCTACAAAGTGAGTTCCAGGACAGTCAGGGCTGTTACACAGAGGAACCCCTGCCACACAACAAACAAATAAATGAAAAGAAAAAGAGAAAAGAAAAAAATTCTAGAAGTAAACAATTTGCATATTCAATATTGTGTGGAGTTCTGAGCAAAAGAAACACTTCTGATGAACGCTGTGCCCCACTGAGGATGGGAATTGTCTCCTTCCCATATCAAACACTATTTCACCTGCCCACTGGGCATCTTGATGTCCTGTCACAATACTGCAGAACTTGTGTTCATCAATACTTCGTTTTATTCAGCAACAACATCAGAGCCCACCAACTGTAGCAGGGCTACCACAGGTCAGAGAGAAGTTGCAGATGCTTTCCTTGAAGCAAAAAGGTGAGGGTTTTCCACTTACTAAGGAAAGAAAAGATTTGCTGCTATATGCAGAACTTACTAAGATCGATAATAAGAACACTCCAAGTTATGTGATGTGCAAAAGCTACCCCAAGAGTGTGTGCAAAATGCTTAGTCACTCACCGGGCTTCATCCCATCCCTCAGACATCATGTCTTCTCACAGCCTCATGAGAACGGTGAGCACAATGCAGTAGGATATGTCAGAAAGGGGCTGTATTTGGAGCTACACTGTGTCAGCAGTGTGCTTGACAACTACAGTATGCCGCCAAAATTATTCCATTCTATTATTAACTGTAGCCAATCTTACTGTGTCTCACTTATTAATTAAACTTACACAAAGAAAATGAATATAATATGTGCACGATTTGGTACTAGCCAACCATGCAGGCATCAGTTGGGAGCCTGGGGATGCAGCTTCACCAGGTAATGGGAGAGTGATCCATTAGCTCATCCAGTCCATGGAACAATCTGATGAGTAAGGGATCACTGCTCCTACTTGTACTAAGGCTTCCGGGGATGGGTGGCATGTCAAAGTCCAAACAGTTACTGAACAATATAGCAATACAGGATTCAAAACCCAGGTTTGTCTGACTCCAAAGTTCCACCTTTGTTCTGGCCCTGCGCTGTCCAATACTGTAAACATAGTCATGTATAGCCATTAAACCTTAAATAAATTAAAGTTTAAAATTCAATTGTACTTGCTACATTTCAACAATTCAGCTGTGACATGTGACTAGTGACCAGTGTCTTCTTGGACATGCATATGTAGCATGTTTTCATCCTCCCAGGAGGGACTCCCAGACAGGACTGCTGTGGGTAGACCAGTTGGCTCAGAAGCAGGTGAATGTGTACGATGTGCAAGTGGGCAGTCTTCCTCTCCCTAAGATTCTACTCTTTCCATCATCCTCCCTGCTAGAAGACTTGCACAGTCGGCCTGTGATGACCTGACTCTCTGCAGAAGTGCCTGCAAGAAGCAGCAATGATCTCGGTGTTATGAATTTTGCTTTTGTTTGCAGAAAATTTTATCTTTTTGTTTTTTACAGAAAATGTTCTGAACAACAAGAGACAGGCCTGGCTGCAAGTCACCGAAGAAAAGTCTATTTTTAGACCTATGTGGGCAGACTATGGCACCAAGCATTTCTTGATCTTGTGAGCATGAAAAATAAGGAAGGAAACACATGGTCTTATTGAGTCCAAGCAGAAAATTGATGTTAGAATTACTTCCTTTTCCTATGACTTTTTTTTAGAAGCCTGAGTACATTGTAAGACGCAAGTTCAGTGTAGCATGGTACACCAGAGACAATTGTAGTCTCCCAAATGTTACCTATCCTGGCACAATTAGAGTCCAAAAGATGAGACGGAGCGCAGTGAGTGACAGACTGGCACCTCAGGTCTCACTGTATTTCTTCATACTGGTTCCAGAAAGCATTTTATAATTCCCTCTCAACCACTTAGCTACAATTTAATCTTTTTCAGGAGGACAGCACTTAAAAAAATAAAAAAGAGCCACACAGCTTCACATTGTTTTTTAATAGAACAAAGGTGGACTGTCTTAGGAATTGCTCCAGTACCAGCACCAAGATAAAGTCAGCGTGGAACTGGGGCAGGAGATGATCACGTGGTAGAGGGAACTGCTTGAGTCAGCGGTGACCTCCAGGTATCCTACTGGACAAACTAGTCTAGGGTCAAACAGTAGGACAGGTCACATGAGTCATCTGCTTTATTGAATCAACTTGAAACTCACAGAGGAAAAAGGAGGAATATTTACCAATGTAATGGAGGAGACAATGTGGGGGCAGCCTTGTCTTCTGTACAGCACTAAGCAGTGTTCCGCGTCTCCACACATGCTTTCTCTCTCCTACAGGAGTGATTCCCAAGACCATTGAGCCAGGGGGTTTAGTCCTTGGGAGATGCTTGCAACAATCAGATGCTGGAGGAACGCGGTGTCTGGCGAAGAAGGGGTATACCGACCACAGCCACCGCTCCCCTGTCAGCTTCTTGCTAGGGCAAGAAGACACAGTGGGTGACTGAGGCAGGGGTTTCAGAGTTGGAGGATGCCTGGATGGAGGTGGTCTGGTTCCTCCCAAAGCCTAGCTCTTGCATCATTTCTGTCTGTAAATTCTTCATTTGTTCCCCTACTTCATATTCTTCTCCACCCTTCTTTTAGTTTCCTGATGTCTTACTAGCTGTCTGTCTCTGAGTAACACATCTTAATGAATGCTGACTATGTCTTAAGCTACCAACTTACTGTTTAGTCATTACTTATTAGAAGACAATATTGTACACCCTCAATGCAGCAAACACATATTACAACTCCCTCCTCAAATAAAAGAGCATCTTTCAATCTAGTTTCAAGTATATTTAGCAAGTTTAGTATTACACTTTCTTCTTTATTTTTTCTCCCAAGAGTAGCCTCCAACTCACTATTATTAAAACAAACAAACAAAACCAACCACTTTGGCTAGAGGAAGCATTTCAGGAAAGAAAATAGAAAACTTTTGTATGGTTCAATAAATTCGTAGTGCTTCACGTAGGGTCACTTTAGAGCGAGAGGACTTCAGAAGTCATTCAATAAGTCCATAAGGGAAACTGAGGCCCAGAAACACTAAGCACTTCAGACATGCTCACACAAGCAATTATACTTGTCGGAAATGGGTCAGTAGAAGCATTTGGACACGATATGCAGCAGCCTGCAGAAGTTGTTTGTTTAAAATAAAAGTTGTTGTCAATCCCCTTGGTGGGTATTTGCCCACTAAAGGTAGAAAAGAATGTGAAATACAGTCACTTTCACTGCTGAAGCCATTTATTTCACTATTTTAGTTCAACTTGACCAACTCTTCAGAATTAAATCTCACTGAACATTGTAATAATAAAACTGATCATCGGAGAATGTGGTCACTTCTATTTATTTATTTAGAACTGAGAGGCTTGAGGCAAAGACAAAGCCAGCAGTAGTTTTCTGTTATATTATTTTTACAGGGAGAAATGTTCATAAAGCATACCATGAAATCCAGTGCCCATGACAGGGCACTTCCCCCAGAAGATCACATATCAGGTATTCTGCATATCAGATGTTATTATTCATAACAGCGGCAAAATTACGGTCATGAAGTAGCAATGAAATAGTTTTATGGTTGGGATTACCACAACACAAGGAACTGTATTAAGGGGTTACAGCGTTAGGAAGATTCAGGACCACTGAATTAGAGGGTTATCTCTAGAACCCAGAGGAGCCAGAATCTCAGTAGCAGGAGCAGATCATCTAACAAATCATCTGTGATAACTAAGAAAGTCAACGATTTTAACTTTAATCCTTGTTGACGACAACATTTCTCAAACCAGAGCAACAACATCCCAAGGAGCTGGCCCTGGACATAATTTCTGTGTAAGGAAACATTTTCAGAAAGTCAGGGTTGCTGCTCCCACCTTGGATGATCACTGTTGGTTTGTGTTCTCAAGCTGTACTACAAACTAACTAGGGGATTTGGCTTATTTTAGCTACAAAAGGAATGAGTAAAGTTATACAATTTCTATTTTGTTTCCTGTTTCAAGACACTGCTATAATTTCAGGCAACAAGCACAAGAGATTAGACTGCATTTGTAATAAATTCAGTATTACCCAAAGTGTAAGTTCTGTGGATGAACTTGTATTTTCTTGTGTGAAAGAATTGTTAAAGTTTCTGAAACAAAAATTGAATTGCTTGTGTCTGCATTACTGCAGAAAAAGAGGTAAAGCCGGGATAATCACCAAATGTGATGATTAGTATGGGTCATCAATGTGACAGGATCTAGAATCACCAAATCAAGCCTCTGAGCATGCTAATGCATGATTAACTAGATTAGGTTTCCAGAGTGGAGACACGACCCTGAATGTGGGCCTGTGCTACCCTATGGCTGGGTCCAGGACTGTGTAAGAAAGAGAATGGAACAGTAGCATTCATCACTGTCTGTTTCCCAACAACTGTGACTATAAGTGGACTTTTCTGTCCCGCCAGCCAGCTCCCAAACAACCACACAGAGACTTACTACTAACTGTAAGTGCTTGACCAATAGCTTAGACTTGATTTTAACTAGCTCTTATAGCTAAAATTAGCCCATTTTTATTAATCTGTGTGTGTTTCCCTGAGGCTTGCTTACTTCTCTGAAAATACCATGTTGCTTCTTCCACATCTGGCTGGAGATTTTCATGACTCCCTGACTCCATCCTCCTTTCCAGCATTCTCTTTGCCTTGATAATCCTACCTAGCTATTGACCAATCATCTTTTTATTAACAATGAGAGCAACACATCTTCATAGTGTACAGAAGGATCATTTCACAGCTGTGGACACAATGTGTCTCACACTACTGATATAACTTTCCGGCCATGTTAGCATCAAATTGTGAACCCAAATCAACCTTTGCTTCCCAAACCAATTCTGTTGGGAATTTTGTTGCAGTAACAAGGCCAGGCATTAATACAGCATAAGGCTTTGCCTTTGAACTCACAGTGGGGCTTGAAATAGCCTAACACTGGGCAGATCATGATGGCTCTCATCCCAGGCCTGGTACAGACAGAGACATGGAGCAGCTTCAGTGCTGGGGACATCCAGGATTTCTGACACTGAACATCACTATTGGCCAGCATCACCTTTCAGGTAAACATTCATGGAGACAGTTCCTTACCTCCTGGCTTTATTAATTTTTCTTTAATAATTGTGGTAGCTTGAATGAGAATGTTTCTATAGGCTCAGATGTTTGAATACTCATTCCCCAATTGGTGCAGCTATTTGGGGAAGTTTAGGCCTTCTCGAACATGATTAGTTGTGGCCTTCTTTGAGGAAGAGTTTCACTAGAGGAAGGTTTGAATTATTCTAGTAATTCAATGCCCAGATGATGTTGTATGCCAGTTAAACATGGTTTCAGAGGACATGATCTCACGTAACGATCAGAATACAGTACCCAGAACCAACCAGACAGTAGTAACTGACCAAACTTTTAGATGGAGAATGAAAATCAGTTGCTTTAACCAATTCAATGGGTTTCAAGAAGACACAGAGGTGCAATTCCATCCTCTTAATGAAAACATTAAGATTCAAAACAGAGAGATTCAAACTATTAAAAATATCAAATAGGGCTTGAGATGTAGTTCTGGGATTAAATGTTTGTCTAACATTTACTTGCTTTGATCTCCAGTAACACACACACACGCAGAGGGAGAGAGAGAAGGAGAAAGAGAGATTGAGATTTAAAACTAAGCAGAAGTCTTTGATCAGGGAAATAACTTTAAGCAAAGTTAACAACACAATAAAAGTCATCCACAGCCACAGAAGGAGAAATGAAAAGGAGGAAAGAATTAGTGACCTAAAAATTAGGTTATTTGAAAATACAGTTGCGGGGGGAGGGACCAAAAACATCTCAGAAGAAATAACATAACTTTGCAATAGCTTTTGAAGTTTGGGACTGTCACAGTGGTAGACAACTTGTTCAAAAACAGCCAGAAAACTTTTCAGACCTAGGGGATGGTGCAGAATACAGGGAAAGGCAGGCAAAGCTAACAAGCGAGATTCAACTCAACCAAGTTTATGGTAAAGAATCTTCAATCAAGCTTCCCTGCCAACCATTCAACATGAAAAGATTCTCAAGGCAGCAAGAGAAGACATGATAGTGTCCCCATTCTCCTGACATCCAACTTATTTATAATAATATTATTTTATTTATTTATTTACTTATTTTATATGTATGGGTATTCTGTCTATATGTATGTCTATGCATCATGTCTATGCCTGGTCCTCTAGGAGGCCAGAAAAGAGCATCAGATCCTCTGAGACTGGAGGTACAGGTGACTATAAGGTGCTAGGGAGCTTCTGGGAATCAAGCCCCAGTCTTCTGGAAGAGTAGCCAGTGGTTTTAACTGCTGAGTCATCTCTCCAACTTCTCTTCCTTCCTCCTTCTCTCTCCCCTCTCTCCCTCCATCCCTCCCTGTCTTCCTTCCTTTTTCTTTCCTTCCTTTTTCTCTTTCCTTTTTTTTTTAACAAGAATTCACTATATAGCCCTAGCTAACTTAGAACCTAGGATATGCCTGTCTCAGCTGCCTATGTGTTGAGATTACAGGTGTGTCTCACCATACCCAGCTTTATTTATAAGCTTAATACAAGTGCTCTGGAAACAGATGATATACTGTATCATGGGTGGAGTGAAAACATTGTATATGCACAGAGCAGATGTAATCTTTTCAAATTTGTTTGATACCTGTTTGATTAAATGTGTCTATGGGAGCAGGAAGATAAGAGGAGATCTATGTATCCTTTTCCCTTTTAGCTGCTAGAATAGAGAAGTCACTCCATCAGTGTGAGTCTCCAAGTGACTGGTAAACAAGGGCCACTCATTCACCCATTTCCTTAATAAACACATTTCACTGTGTTTGAGTCATTATACATTGTGTGAGTGGCTACTGATTACTTCAACTAGACATGCTACATAAGCTTTATTATGTTTTTCAAGGTACTTCTAAATATTCTGATATTGCTTTACTGGCTACAGAGGAGAAATAAACATAGCTCCATATGCCAGGACATTTTTCTGATTACGATGACGTAAGCTGAGACTCTGCTTTGGTTTCCCAGCTGCCCAGACCTGAATAATCACACAGAAATTATATTAATTACAACATTGTTTTGCCAATGACTCAGGCATATTTCTAACTAGTTCTTACATGTTAAATTAACCAATTTCTATTAATCTACGTATTGCCATGAGACTGTGGCTTACTGGTAAGGTTCTGGCATGGCAACTTTCTCCTTCAGCAGCTACATGGCGTCTACCTGACTCCACCTTCTTTCTTCCTGCATTCAGTTTAGTTTTCCCACCTAGTTCTATTCTGCCTCGCCAAAGCAGCTTCTTTATTAACCAGTGGTAATAAAACATATCCACAGCATACAGAGGGGAATCCCACAGCAAGATGGTGTGCCTTCCCTTTGCCAAGAGCAGTGTTACACAGCTTTGATTTCAACACTCAAGAGGCAGTGGCAGATTGATCCCTTAGGTCAAAGCCAGCCTGGTCTACGTAGAGAGTTCTGGATCAGCCAGGACTACATAGTGACATTCTGTCTAAAAAAGGAAAGGAAGACAGGGGTTGTAGTGTGTGTGTGTGTGGGGGGGGGATTCTGCAGTTCCTTTTGGCTTTCCTGAAACCAAGTGATAGTTTATAAATTATGTTCAGTGTGCCAAAGAACTCTCCTGGGGCCCACCCTGCTCTCTGCCCTGGACTTGCCACAGACATTTGGACATGTATTTGACAAAAACACTATTTGAGGCCTCTTGCCTGTACTAGCTGTGTTAAAGCACTGTTCAGTGTTACTGGACAAAGTTAACCAGGCCACACCTTCATGTGGCCTAGAAGCTATGGGCCCTGAGGGCTCTTGGGCAGTCACAGTAATTACCAGTGCAGCCTCGAATGCGTTCTAGTGACTGTGCTAACCAGATAATTTAAATGTGCCACTGAAAGCTTTGGAGAAATTATTTCTAAAGTGGGACAACAATTTGTGACTTGTTGGTGTACAGAACACAACTGAGCCTCCTTACTCTATCTGCATTAGTTAGCAATATGGATATACATTTCAGTGAAACAACATAATGTAAATGGAAGCCAATGAAATGCAGAGAACGATACAAAATTCCTACGGGTGACTACCTGTCAAAGGTTTCCTGTTTCTCTCTTGTCTGCTGGCCTGTTATCCCCTCTCATAAGAATTCAGTGATGCTGAACTGAGCTCCCAAAGTCCAGTCGAAGAGTGGGAGGAGTGAGAATGCAAGCAAAGAGGTCAAGACCATGATGGGGACACCCACTGAAACAGTCTACCTGAGCTAATGGGAGCTTACCAACTCCAGCCGGACAGGGAAGGAACAAGCATAGGACCAAACTAGTCCCTGTGAATGTGGGGGACAGTTGCGTGGCAGGGGCAGACAGTGGGGTCACTGGCAGTGGCACCAGGATTTATCCCTACCGCTTGTACTGGCTTTTTGAGAATCTATTTTGTTTGGATGTATACCTTGCTCAACCTGGATATAGTAGGGAGGGCCTTGGACCTTCCCCAAAGTAGTGTGCCTCATCCTCTCTGTGTCTTATTCAGTCTGAGGAGTGGATGGAGTGGGAGTTAGGTGGAAGGAATGGGAGGAGGAGAGGGAGTGGGAACTGGGATTAGTATGTATAATAAAAAAAAAAGATAATTTGTTTTTTTAAAAAAAAATAAATAAAATAAAATAAAAAAGAATTCAGCGATGCATTTCAATTCACTTCCTAGTACTAACAGAAGCCAGAGTCCTTGTTTGCTCGACTGGAGTTCATATCTAGTGATGAAGTTGAGAAGGAGCAGTGGGGATTTTGCTTAGGTCGCCTCCTGTGTCCCCGTTGAGCTAAGGCAGGGCAGGTCAATGCTTCTTTGACCTTTGTTCCTCAGTCAAAATCTTGCCTGGTCATCGCTTCCTTATTCACCTCCTCTCTTTCTGCAGAAATGTGCAGGTCTGAGGGTTGGGGTCGGGCGGCTCAGCGGCAGGGATGCTCAGCATGAGTAAAATCTTGGGGTCAGTCTCCAGCACCAAATAAGCAAACAATATGGAAAACAAATGTGTGTGCTCTGCAGAAAGATGTCTGTTACGAATTCAGACAGACATGCTATTCTCCAAAACATCATACTGCAGAGAAATTAAAGACATTTGGTGTGTGTGTGTGTGTGTGTGTGTGTGTGTGTGTGTGTGTGTGTGTGTGAGGCTGTTCCCTGACATCTCATGAGAGAGGATGACGGGGGTTTGTCCTAGCCTGGTTACTGTGGGCTGGATGCACATGCCAGCTTGTGTGTCAGTCAGCTCTGAGGAACACATTTCTACCTTGAAGAGTTGTAAGTGGACCCGAGGTTCAGGCAGAGAGGCTTTGCCTTCTCCAAGGGGATGGCAGTACAACGCTCTGCATCAACACAGGGGAGACTCAGGGAAGCGAACTAGAAATAGAACAGTAGTTGACTGTAGCAAGCTAATTCGTAAATCACCCAGAGCCCAGTCAAAATGACTAATAATTCTGGGACTGTAATTACCCACCTGTAGGCTTTATTTTTTTCCTTCCAACTTCCCACTTTTCTGTTTTTCAAATGTTTTAATAATGAGCATGCACTCCTCTTATAATAAAAAATCCAATTAACTTAATTAGAAAAAAATTACCCACAGGTGACGGGAGGTATCTCATTAATTCATCATCGAGCGTTACGATCTGGCCCACAATCTCTGCCCACTGTGCACAGTCACTGCGGTGTTAGGGCTGAGCTGGGGTAGGGTACCGAGGTGGGTGTCGGAAAGGAAGAAGGTGATGAGAAGAGACGGGAAAGGCTGTCTCTAAGAACACATATCGGGAGGACCTGAGTGAGAGCCTTGTTCAGCACCATGTGACTTTTGATGTTTGCCAAGAGGAGAGGAAAGGAAGGATGCTCTCTGCTGGGAGACTGAGTGTCACATGATAGCCACTGTCACTAGCAGTCGTACATCTGGAAAATTTGAGTTTGGTCTATTTGGGAGCCCAGAAGAGATATGCAAAAATGTTGGGGCCTCTATGTTGCATGGGTCCTATAAGCAGGCCAGGGATGGAGTGGCCAATCCAGCCTTGCCCTACCTGGGGTCATGCCCTAGCTTCCACTAGTGCTTTTCTGAGTGACTTAGTGGGAACATCAGCTTTAGAATGGACTGGAAGTTGGCAAAATCCATCAGTCTTCCTCTGGTTTAGACCCAGTGCTAGTGCTGGGTGCCTGGGATGAGAAGAGAGAATGTGGAGGTCTTGGGGTAAATGTAATGATTAATTTTACTTTCTTCTAAGGGATTCCACCATCATTCAGTTGGCAACTGTTGCATTGCCATAATGGTAAATAAGTAAATAAATACACAATATTAGCCCTGTCTAAACGGGTATGCCCGCCCCTTCTCTGAAGTGCATCGTAATTGCACTGTTCCCACATCAGGACCAGGGGATGTGGGACACTGCAGACGAGGAGAGAAAGTGGGACAGTAAAAATGCAGTGTCACAACGAAAAGGGTGTGTTCCCTAGACAACAAAGAGGACTCTAAGAGAGACATACATGGATCTCCTCTACATGGAGAGCAGAAAAGACAAGATCTCCTGAGTAAATCGGGAGCTTGGGGATCGTGGAAGAAGGGGAGGGGAGAGCAAGGAAGGGGATCAGAGAAAAATATATAGCTCAATAAAAACAATTTTAAAAAAAGAGCGTGTTCCACACCCGTGCTTTAGATAGAGCTAATGTATGCCACCTTGCTGATGGCCGCCCGCTATTGATCAACTCCCCATTGCTCACAGTTAACTGGAGCTTTTCCTGTTTCTGGCTCTGCTGTTGAAAGGCGAAAAAGGCTCTTCCTTGTCCTTTCAGGAGAACTAGCTGCACATTTTGGTCTGGCAAAGAACTGTTTGTGTTTTTAGATCCTTCTGGCTTTTCTTGTCCTTAAAAAACCCTATATGAAACATCCTAGGGAAACTGGTTGAATTTCCAGACAGCAGACAAATCCTAATAATCAACAGACTTTGCTTACCTTCTTCTTTTCTGATGGCTACATTTCATATAAACGAAGCCACTATTCTGTGACAGGAAGGGCACTGGATAAGGGGCACATCTTCCTGCTGTACCCATGGCCTCAGAACCGTGAGCACTGGCTTTCTAATCTGGAATGTGTTCTCTCCCCCACTACTGGGTTCCCCTGTGGTGGGGGAGGGGACGCTGTGAGTAAGATCATCAGCCCCTTGCCAGGCACCCTGACCTCCCCGGGACTGAACTTTCAACCTCTTGAGCTGACAGTTAGTGGTGCACTGCACAAATTTTGTGTGAGACTAATTGCAGCTTGTAAATGGGGGCATTGTGGCCCTGGATAAGAGCCAGCCGTCCCTCTCCTCAGGGTCACCCAAGTGGAATCTGGACACAAGAAAGCCTGTCCCCTAATGGGCCTCCTCCGTGAGCCCTTCCCAACCTCTGGAGCCCAGGGCTTGCCTCCTTCATCGAGTGGAGAGCCAGAGGGCACAGCAGGGGGCTCCTCTGTAAATCTCCTCAGGGAAGCCCAGGCTATTCATAGCAACAGGCAGCTCCCCCAGGAATTCTCACAGACTTCCCAGGGCTTCCCACTCTCTCCCCACTCAGCAGGAGCCACCTTTCACAAACCAGGGACACACACACACACACACACACACACACACACACACACACACACGCACGTACATGCAATCTCAAAGCACAAAGCGCTTTGAAAGCCATCCATGTGGTGTCTACCAGGGAAACTATTGGAAGCTGGAAGAAGAAGATTTACCTAGCAGATCAGCTACTTACACTTTTGTTTTACAAAGTAGATAGACTTTGGAATGGCCACATGAGGCATCAAGTGTGTGGAACAGGAAGCCACACTTCTTGGAGGCGGGACTAAGAGTGGTCTGAGCACCACACTCCTGACGTTTGTGACGCGTGAGCGAGCGTTCAGCAGTAAGACAAAAGAGGCAGCCAAGGGTGACTGTGTTCTCTCTGAGCGTTTCATCTGACCAGAGTGGTGGCTGGTATCTCCTATCCCGAGGCCATGGAAAGAGCATACGGAAGTGTGTGAAAATACAGAGTGAGTGTTCCAGGCAAGCAGCATATTGTCCTCAGTTAATCTAATTTGTCAAATTGTTCCTGGTGCCTTAGAGCTAAAGGATGATGCTTGGGCCACAGTGTACAAATCCCCAGCCATCTGCTCTGACAGCTGTTGGACCCTGAGCAAGAACTTGTACCCCTGGCATCTTGCGAGAGCCCTTGGGCATAGGAGGACTAGAACCATTCAACCAAATGGTCAAAGGTTAACAGTACTGGCAGCACTGAGGTAGAAAAGGGGTAGATGTTATGAGCAGAGGTGTGCCCGAGAGTGAGCGCAGTCTCCCCCAGTGACTCATCAGCCACCAGACACCCTAGTCTCTGTGTCCTCTGGATATTTCCTTAAGACCTTCAGCCTTGCCTTAAAAATCAATGCAGTTAGTGCACTGCTTAGTTAAAAGTGAGCATGTTTATTGATGCTCAAACAAGAGCTAGGCACTTCCTGCCAATTTAGAGAGATCTGCTTGGATGATCTGTCGATTCTTTCAAGAGAAAGGGCTAGGACTCGCTTGCAGTTTCAGTAAATTACTTCCATGGACGTGGCTTGCCTCTAACACGTTACTCTTTGTGGGGCAGTTTCATTAGCCTAGCCGAGCTTCAAACATAGAGAACCCAGCCATCCCAGTTGTCCCAACAGTGTCATGGTTTAACAGTAGAAATTTCATTAGCCTAGCCGAGGTTCAAACATAGAGTGAGAGAACCCAGCCATCCCAGTTGTCCCAACAGTGTCATGGTTTAACAGTAGAAAATTCTGCGTTCTGTTAAATCTCTTATTCCAGGAAAAGAGAGGGGACTAGTCACAGGACTGAGCTACTTGCATTCTGTTAGTCCATTTCCTGATGCTGTAACCAAAAACTCAAGGCTGGGGAATAGAGAGAGAAAAGTTGATTTAGCTCACAGTTATTGAAGCTCAAAGTCCAAGCTCTACTGGTTGAACTCTGATAAGATGCCACCCCATCCCACCCCACCCCAACTTACCCCATCTCACCCCATCCCATCCTATCCCACCTCACCACCCCACCCACCCTATCCCAATCCAAACCCTCTCAGAAGATGTCAGTGTAAGGGAGTGTATGCCAGAGGAACAGGGTACGTGCTAGGCTAGGAAGCCAGAGCTGGAAATGATGCTGATCTTACTCCTTTTTAGCAACACCCCGATGTAAACTCCCCAGCACCCCACGTGAACAACATTAATCTCTAAAGGAAGTGCCTATGGAAGACTCGATAAGTCCCTGTAGGCCACAGCACCTTTGTTTTGATTTTAAGATTTATTTCCTATGTAGGAGTGTTTTGCCTGCATACATGTACACACACCATATGGATGCCCAGTACCCTCAGAGGTCAGAAGGCAGTCAGCACTGGATCTCCCAGAACTGGAGTTTCAGATGGTTGTGAGCCACTATGAGGGTTCTGGAACTGACCCAGGTCCTCTGCAAAAGCAACAGGTCTTCTTACTCTCTGAGCCATCTCTCCAGCATCTAGCTATTACAAGTCCCATTGCCTCTCAACATGGCTAGATTGGTGAGCACATTTCCAAGTTGAAACCTTTGGGGTACAGACCCAAACCACAGGGCCTTACAAGTGAAGGTCCGGAGCTTGAGAGCGTGGTAACGTGATGTGATCTTAATCTCAGGGGGACTCCCATCCGAAGGACGTCTTCGGAAAGTGGTTTTAGCTTTTCCTGGTTGGTCGGTTTGTATTGAAATTATCTAAAGAATAGAAGGACCATGTGTGGCACCAGGTGGGTGGGGGATCTCCGTGCCCCCAGGATGCTACTTAGTCACCATCCCTGGGCATTCGATAGCGATTGTGTTAGTGTTTGTTCTGTTTTCTCAGTTTCTGCCACATGTATCTTTATAAACAATTTCTTGGGATGTTTATAAATTCTCTTTCATGCACTCAAAAAGCATGAAGAGAAAATAGCAAATATTTAAATTGCGAATTCCTCTTTACCACGTTCTTAGGAGACCACAGTCATTTTGTGCATCATAGTATGTCTGTGACTATACTTTTGCACACAGCCTTATTTATCTGCTCAGTTTGGCCTAAGGCAGTGAGTAGTTTTTTTTTTAAATATTTTTATGGTTTAACTTTTATTTTATGTGTATTGATGTGAAGTATCAGATCCCCTGGAACTGGATCTTCAGACAGTTGTGAGCTGCCATGTGGGTGTTGGGAATTGAACCCAGGTCCTCTGGAAGAGCAGTCAGTGCTCTTAACCACTGAGCCATCTCTCCAGCCCAGCAGTGAGTACTTTTTAAACTGATATGTTCTAATAGATGACAGTTACGTTACGGATTCTAGTGCAGTGAGTTGGGCCCGAGACTGCACCCCTAACAAGGGCCTAAGTGTTCTGAGACCACGGCCCAGGGTTCCTACTGATTATATCTGAACTTTCTTTACCTTCAGGAAATTTCTGTAAAAGAAGGAAGAAACGGGGAGGGAACCATCCTTATATTCTTGAAAATAATGCCTGTTGAGAACTCTGTGTGCTTTAATGCTCGGCACAAATGCAATTAGAATTGACCCAAAGCATCACTGTACCTAGGAAGGGAAGTCAGAGGGAGGAAGTAGAGGGGAGTGAGGTCAGAACGTGGCAATTACAAGGTCTGTGGCTGGAGGGAGTCACTCTTTTTCAAAGTATTGGCACTTACAGATTCTCGCATCCCACTGTTCCCTAGGCCTTGCCAGCCAAGGGTTCCTTTCAGAGGTTGCCGGAAGTAAGAGGAGAGCTTTTGGTAAAAAACAAGGAAACACTTCATTTCCTTCCAATTGGTTGCAAGAAAGGTCCAAATATGGATGAAAAATGAAGCCTACTCCGAGGAGGAGACCAGTCATTTCATGTCAGTTATGGCTTTTATTGTGCTGCTGAAGACACGGAAGCAGATAATGAAATGCATAAGTAGAAGGGAAAATGTCATTAAGTCAAATGCCTGACAGAAAATAGATGGTGGCTCCATCACACACACACGTGCACACACACATGCATGCCCGCACACATACATGCATGCACACACACACACATGCACTCATATACACTCATGTACACATGCATGCACACCCACACACGCGCTCACATACACTCATGCATGTATGCACACGCTCATGCACACACACATACACACATACAAGCGCACTCACGTACGCACACACATACTCATGCACGCACACACACACTTTGATACTGTCTACATTAAACCTTGCTGATCCAATTCAAGCACTTTCTTTTTTTTTTTTTTTCCAATTCAAGCACTTTCTATCACTCACACAGCCCTGGTTAATGAGATGACACATTAAGGGGCAGAAAGGGAATTCTGGGATTAAATGCTTTAATTATTTAAGAACAAAATATATGTGTCACAAAAATGGATGAGATGGTATTGTTCTCCAAATTACATCAGTCACGACCTTGGGAGAGTTTCTGTCCTTTCCCCAGAAAAGAAAGATCAGATGTTGATGAGTACATGGCTATTAAATTATCAAACAACAAAACAGACACAAAACAAAACAGCAACGATAAAAGAGAAGCTTCCAATGTGAAGAGAGAATGGAGCCAGGATCCTAGCTAGTGTGATGCTTACTTTCTTCCCTCTTACAGGGATTTCAAGCAACCAAAAACTCCCAAAAGTTATTTTTTTCCTACCGGTCATCAAACCAAGAAGAACCCAAAGTAGACTTCATGTTTCTTTGCGTTTCTACAAATGATGCATCCATAATTAGGATAAATCAGTTTCAATATTTGTCCTTCCTTTGGCTCTCACCTCTGTTTAACCGTCTCCATTATTTCCGGTGTGAACCCACTGGTCAGTCATACACATTCTTTGATTACTAGGATGTCCTCAGAGGCCAGACTGTGGGACCCCCGTGATTGGAACTCGTTCTTTAGTCCTCACCAATGTGAGTGCCTCAGACACTCCAGCACTTTTGAAAACTGTGCCTCTCCTTTGTTCCCACGGAGTGAGAACAGCCCTGCCACATGTTCGCCTTGTCTCCTTCCCTCTGCCTTCCCATGAGTGGGAGAGGGGAGCATGAGCAAGGGACCACTCGTGGGTCCCACAACACACCCAAGCTCAGAACCATACATATATCTCAAGGTGCTCATAGCTCCTAAACTCTCCCCAGATCACCCTGTCGCCGGTGGAGAGCCCAGGGCACAGGCTAACAGGACTGAAGAGAAATGACCCTCTAATTTGCTCAGCCCCTTGTACAGATAAAGTCATCATTTAACCTTAGAGCTACTTTTTTTGGGGGGGTGGATGGGCTCTCATGGAGCATCACAACTTTGCCCTGTGCTTGCTAAATAGCAAAGGACGACCTTGAACTTCTGATTCTCCTGCCTAAACCTCCTGAATTATATGTTTGTGCCACCATGCCAGCCGTGATTTCTGCAAAGGGGTGCAGCTCAGCGGCAATGCACCTTCCCAGCGTGAGCTAGGCTTTGGGTACTTGATCCTCAACATAAAAAAATTAATAGTTATAAATTTCCCCCTTTTCCTGACGTAGGCATTTCTTGCTTTGCCTTTTAATGGCAAGGTCTTTTTTGTGTGTGATAGACTCGGTCTCACTATGCATGGCCTTTATCTGCACCGGTCCATCCAGGCTTTGTGGATGACCACAGAGAGCAGAGAGAAAAGGAGTGATAGCAAGACTCCTGGCTAGTGTAGGCTTCTAGCAGCCAAGGGAGCACTCTGTTAGAACCAGGCATAGCTGAGCTCAGTGTCATAAGAAACATACAACACAGGTTGACTTTATTGGCACCCATCAACGGAAATTTTAAATTTTACTTGATAACAAGTAGATTTTTTTTTAAAAAAAAATGGGTGCTGTGGAATATTCCTTTACACTGTGTAAATATATGTCACTATGATTGTTTTAATAAACAGACTGACTGGCCAATAGTGGAACAGAATAAGGTTAGGCAGGAGAGCCAGAGTGGGAGAATGCTGAGAGGAAAAAGGGCAGAATCTGGAGTCACCAGCCAGATGCTGAGGGAGCAGAAGATGAATATGTCATGCTAATAAAGGCACTGCCATGTCACAGAGCATAAATAAGGAATATGGGTTAACTTAAGAGCTAGTGAGTAATAAACCTGAGCTATTGGCAAAGCATTTGTAAATAATTTTAAGTCTCTGTGTTGGTTATTTTGGAGCAGGTGGTAGGGACAGGAAAACTTGTGCCTACAAATGTGGTCTTGCTCAGTAGCCCTGTCTGACTATGTATATACCCCATCACTCTCTATTTGGAATGTTCTTCCTGCTTCTGCCTTCTAAATGCTGAGGTTATAGACACGCACTGCTATGTTTATGATTAGGTAGATTTTCAAATAACATTTTCTCCTATGAACAAAACCAATACATTTTTTATTGTAGAAACCTAGGGAAGCATAGAGTAACTCTATCTGAGAAAGGCAAGCCATGTTTAGGACTACTTCTTCCCAAAATTTACCGTGTCCGAAGGGGGAGTAAAGAACATGAGCCAAGATTGTGTCTAGTCAAGTCCAAGATCCTAGCAGAGGAGACCCCATCTTAGTACAGACAAGCCCGCAGTAAAGAATACTTTTTAAAAACAATCCTCAATGAAAAACATAAAAGCATGTCTATATGGATACTTTTGCCCCACTGGGACATTGCCAGGAAGAGTTTGTTCATCACTGTTTCACTTAGCGGGGTCCTTTAAAACCACAACAACATTTATTAAAATCGATGGAGAATGCAAGTAGGTCCTAAATGAGGGAAGACCCACAAGCTCCCTGTCTCACATGATTGAACCCTGAAGGCTCATCAGGCTGAGCTTAGATAAACAGTGCCTAGCCTGGTCTCAGGAACCCCTGAGCCTTACTGGGTGTCTCCTCCTGAAGTTTTTTTTTGGGGGGGTGTCATAGTTACCTGACAACTTGACTTAGCCCAGAATCCCCTGAGGGGTGGGGAGTAATGTCAATTGAGTCACGGTCTGTGTAAGTTTGCTCCATGGGTTGTGTCTGTGAGGGATTGTCTTGACTGCTGACTGATGGAGAAGGACCTGGCTCTCTGTGGGTAGGCAGGTGGACCTGGGTTGGATAACAGAGTTTAAGGAAGCCAGCAAGCAGCTTCCCTTCGGGGCTCTGCTTCAAGTTCTCACTTGAACTCTTGTCCTGACCTCCCTCAGGGGTGGACTGTACCCTGGAATTATAAACTGAGTTAACCCTTTCCCCCTCTCAGTTGCTGATAGTAGGCCTGATACAAAGCTTCAAGCATATGTATTTAACTCTCCCAATAACCTTTGTGTTGGCTACTGCAGTTCTTATTGGCAAGAAAGTAAATGCTTAGACAGTGCAGTCACTGGTCAGAGCCACCCAGCCTGTGAGGGGCAGAGTCCCAGACATTCTCTCCTCATTCCAAACTTTTTAAAAAATATTTATTTATTCATTATGTGTACAATATTCTGTCTGCATTTATGCCTGCAGGGCAGAAGAGGGCACCAGACCTCATTACAGATGGTTGGGAGACACCATGTGGTTGCTGGGAATTGAACTCAGGACCTCTGGAAGAGCAGGCAATGCTCTTAACTGCTGAGCCATCTCTCCAGTCCCATTCCAAACTTTTTACTCAGTTACTCAGATATGGTGTAATCAGAATTTGTATTTATTTTGACTATTCCATATATTTGGTCTTGTATTCTAAATATTTATTTTAATTATTAAGTTACTTTTGCAACCCCTGAAATCTCAAAATGATGTGCTGTAGTTCACTCTGTTTTCTTGTCTTTCCTTATTGATACCTGTGTTGCAGAGAACAAAAAGCCAAGATATCCAATATTTAAAACCCAGACAGAATCAGGAAGACTGCCCTATTATAGAGCCCAGCAGTGAGACAGAGGGCAAAATCAAAGCCATTTTGCACAAAGGGACGACGTACAATCTAGTTTCCTGACCATGTACCTTGCTGAAGCCTAAAGCCAGCTCCCTGGAAATTAAGGAACATTAAACAAGGGGGTTGTAAACGAGGAAAAGAGTAGGGCCTGTGCTTCCTCCTTTCCTTCATCTGGTTCCTACCCATTTCAACACCTCACAGAACCCAACTGTTCTTTCCAAAGTCGCTAAGTCTCAGGCACAGGATGGAAGCAAGATTGGGTCTTGGTTTGCTGTAACCACCCTCTCTCGCCCTGTGTCTCTTTCTTCATCACTTACCCTAGCTCTGGCATCTGAGGAAACTAGAAGGGTAGCAAGCGGTGGAAGATGCCCCTGTCCTTGACAACACCCCCCTCCAAAAAAAGCTGAGGCCTAGAACTTTCTACTTTAGAAACTCTTGGCATCTGTCCCTGTCAGTGACTAGCAGAGGGAGGCCACAGCTTTAGACAAGGTCCAAAGGCAGACTGATGGACCCCCCAGTCTGAACTCTGAGTCATAGACAATAAAGACCCTTTGGCTTCCTGTTTTCTCATGTCACCCCTTGTGGGGCCAGGGTTGGTGACCAAGTGAACCCAGCGTAGGAGGGCACACAAAAGGTGTTTCTCTGAACTCTGGGCTAAGAGTTAAG
This sequence comes from Dicrostonyx torquatus, assembly GCA_028555095.1. NCBI lineage: Eukaryota > Metazoa > Chordata > Mammalia > Rodentia > Cricetidae > Dicrostonyx > Dicrostonyx torquatus. The sequence continues at coordinate 2,535,631 of JAQHUG010000218.1, forward strand.
CCCTCTCTAGAAAATGGTGACGGTTGGCTCTACCTTAAAGAATAGCAGAAAGAGTGAAGCAACCTTGTGTACCTTGCCGGTCAACCAGTCCCTGTGCCATGGTGACACTGCCATCCTCAGTATACACATCAGTCTTGTCTCTTTGGGGATGAAAACACTCCGGACTATTTCCGTGAGATACTGGTATTTAAGCTGACTCATTGATGTTGATGGGTTGGCTTGCTAGCTCTTGCTTCCTTTCTCCAGAAGTTTTTGTTGTTCTAGATTTGCAAAACCTAGACCTTTTGTTTGAAGGATACTGGGGCAAGTGGCAACCCTCAGGTGACCTTCTGTTCTAGACAGAGAAAATCTAGCTGGATATAAGAGAGCAGGAGACACAGGAGTCCTTTATGAAAAACCCAAAACCATTAGGATTCTCCTAAAACCAGGCTGAAATGGGTACTGCCCTGAGATAGGCAGGGCCAGGACAAGATCTAAGAGAAGTCTTTCTCATAGCTCACTATGTATTATCATAGGGGCCTTGTTTCAATAAGGCATGTCATCGCAGATGAAAAAACAATAACAAAGCAAACTTATATCCTGGTAGTAGGGAATGATTTCAGAGTTAAATGGCACCCTTTGCCAGTGCCTGATCATGACTTTTACTCTTCTAAGAGACCTCTCACCGAATTTCTTCTCTCAAAGATTAAATTCTGTCACCCTCCTGTGACTGAAGCAGGATATCATTTCTTTTTCTAGAACTTAGATTCAGAAAATCGCAACTGTTCATTTTAGTTCAGCTAGCAGCCAGAAGAGTTGAGATGGTGAATGGTTTCTTGAAACTATTTGACGTAGGAGTTTTTAGATCACCAGGAACACTCGTGGTTAATTGCTCAATGATTCAGCTGGCCCGGGTCTCATCCTATCAGCTGTGCACACCGCTGTTCTGGATTGGTGTGTGCTGATATTCCATCAGCAAGCCCTCAGAACTCAAGACCATTTTTAATCGCTCCCAAATTAGAACTTGGCTTTTGAATACATTTTATTTGCAGTTATTTAAAAACCTCGGGTACATGTATAGACTCCCCCGGCTCTCATTTCATTTCCCTGCCACTTTCACAGGCAGTTTTTCACAAGGAAAGTCCTGTCACCTGGAACAACCTAGCCTGATTTTCTAATTCCCTTTTAATGGTCTTGTGTTCCAAGTTTAATTTCAGAATGGATTGCTTACATTTCCCTTACAAATCTCCCTTCTAATCATTGTTATTAATATCACAATTTGGTTGCAATATCTGTAAGAGCACAAAATGTGTCCCCTTAAAGATGCATCTGCCAGCCACTGAACTGTATACATTTCAATTACCACTCTGCCTCGTAATTATTATTATTAATATCACAATTACTATTGTAACATCCATAAGACTGCAGAGGGTGTCCTGTCAAGAGTGTATTTCCAAGCAGCTTCTTCGGTTTGCTCTTAAGAAAAATGTACCAGACTTCATCTAAATTCAGCTTCCCTTACAGGTTACATCAGACCACACACTCCATCAATAAACCCATCAGAATGATCTACTGTGCTGTAGACAAAAGTTATTGTGTCAAGTTGACACTAATCAGTTAATTCCAGTAAACCTTCAGATAAACAAAAGCTTGTTGTCTATTACTGATGTGCATGATGGGCCCCATGTACGTCCTATGGTTACGCCATCTATATAGATGTATCTGGCAGACATGCGCCCTAAGGCATGTATATGGAAACCCAGACAAGATCTATAGCTAATGATGTTGACCCTGACTCCCCCCACAGAGATTGAATTCAGGTCCTCATAATATCTAGACAGCTGATATGTATACTGTGCTAATAATATTAACAATTACTATGCCACTGGGATTCCCCAGGCCCTTGCTTAGGAAAAAAAAAAAACAAAAAACAAACAACTATTTCAAAGCTTCTTCCTTTACGTGATTTCCTCCTTTGTGCCATCGTCACAACTATTTCTCTGTGTAAACAAGGATGCATTTCTGAACAGAAAACTACTTTAAAAAAAAAAAAAGATGGAGTGCTTATGTTAATTAGCAATGCCATGCAAGTTAACCGCCTTCCGGGAAAAGCTGAGAGTACCATCGGTGGTCTGAAGAAACCATGACAGCCACCACGTATGGCAGGGCGGGCAAGCTGAGTACAAACTGAAGAGAGAGAGAGCTTTGCCTGTTCTTGTGGGGGCAGCAGGAACAACAGCAGGCTTTCGCAACGTTCTCGGGGTGGGGTGGGGGGCGGAATGCACCCTGCCAGTTCTGTTTGACTGGTGAGCTAGCTGGAGATGTGGGCTGATGCAGCCTTTCCTTCCCCTCCCTGTCTCTTCTTCCATTGCAAATAAATGGGAAAGGCCAGGGCAGATTCCCGGGCCACAGAAGAGCTTGGGATGAAATGTTGACAGGGGGCACTGTTAAAAATTAAATTCCGCCCTGTTTTGTGTATCATTCTTGTGAGTCACATTCGTGAATAGTAGCGAGAGATTTAATGATCGCATATTCTTTATCTTATTTCCCTTTGGTCGATGGCAATTTTTTTCTGTTAATGTCAACTTAGAGCTCAAAGTAATTTAGTAATTGATTCTCAGCGCAGCGGTTCGCCAATGGCAGCTCTCCATTTGTGGGGGGATAGCTTTGCTAATTTTATCCATCAGAATGAGATTACCATGCTAATCTCTCCCAGCCTCATCTCTTGGTCATTTGGGACCTGCTGAGGCAAATGACTTATTAGACACAAGGGCTTCGTCCATTCCCAGGATCAGGGAAAGATGACAGGAAGCCAAGATAAGGACATTGGCATGCCCTAACACACACAGATGGCATGCATGCCTGATACTAAAGTCGGAAAACCCCTGAACTGGGAGCCTGAATAAGAAGTTACAACAAAGGAAAAACACAATGGATCAAAACGTTAAGTTCGCCGAAGGGAAAGAACAAACAGTTAGGGCAGGGCAGATGTATCTGGGGACACGTAATTGGAAACCTAAACATTCACTGGGCCAGGGAAGCCTGGTCAGTCCAAGGCAGGTGGAGAAAGAGAGGCGACCTAATATCATTAAGTGGAGGAAACCCAAAAGGGCTGCGCTAACAAAAAGACTGAGGCTCCGTCTGCAGACAATCCGCTCTCCTGCTTTCCGTGAAAGGCTGCTCGTTGGCCGCATCAACCATTGGTTATTTGTTTGATTTAATTAAAATGTTCAGAGCAGTGTGAGCCTGTGCGGTAAAAATAGCCTAGAAGTAGCTTGGGTTATACACACACAGTAGGGTATTGTATAACACAATGGGCTGAAAGCCCTTCCAGCCACTGGGAGTAAATGGGCACATTCTAAAATGTTTCACAGAATGTCTAAAAAAAAAAATCTATTTGAATAATTCAGGTAAAGAGGGGTTTTAAAGAAAGAAAAAATAATATGAGTGTATTAGCTGGGCGAATGGTTATAAAGACAGAAATCCCCCCGGAGAAAGCGTTTATGATGCCCACTGGCAGATCACACAGGAAAATCTTGCTACTAAGCATATAAATAAACCCTGTTGCTCTGCTTGTCTAGAGAAGAGCCCAGAAATGGATATTATGAGCATTTTAATTTCAAAAGACAAAGCCTTATTACAAAAATATATCATGGAAATCTAAAACAAAACTATTTCCGAGTTCTTCTCATCTGCCCTATAATTGTGGGTTCCTTATGGAATGATGTCAGCAGACTAAAACTATGTAATAAAGTACCATCAATTGTACGGCAATTGCCCTCAGACTTCACCTCATCCCTCCCAAGTCAGGGGTCTCCCCTAGCTTTTTAGGTGCCATTGAACAGGCTAGACTCCCTCACATTCCTGGGTTGGCTTATTTTGTCATGTTTTGTTTTGTTGACATTTTTTTTTCTTAAAAAATTTACTTTTCATTTTACATAGCAGCCCCAGTTCCCCCTTCCTTCCCTTCTCCCGCCCCCCACCTCCTCCTTCCCAACTCCCATCCACTCCTCAGAGTGGGTAAGGCCTTCCCTGGGGAGTCAACAAGTTTTGGCATACCAACTTGAGGCAGATCCTGTCTTGTTTACGATCCAAAATCTCGTTCCTGGATTCAGCAAAACTTTATTTTTAAAAATAACATAAAAAGAACAGGAGTTCTACAGTGGGCTGATTTTATTTTGTTTTGTTTTTGTTTTTTTGAGATTGACCTATGATATTATTTATCGTGACCACAGAGGACTTATTTATTTATTTATTTCTGAGTGCTCCTCTTAGCACAACCTGATTCTTGCCTTGCCCTGTGGCTCACTATATTGAGGGCTGACTGCTAATGTTCCAGGGTTTTCTGACATGGGAAGTCTCCTTCCTGAGAGTTACCTCACAAGGCCCCCAGCACAAGTCTCCACTCCGCTGACCACTCACAGTGGTGAGCATGGGTCTGAGCTTCGGGCTGAGATGGTTTTATAAGCATTTTATAGGGGTGAAATGGTTATAATAAAAGCACCAGTTCTTTACCTGGCAACTTCTCATCATGGTTTTTGGTTTTTGTTTCTTTTTTCTTTTATTTTTCCCTAACTGTATGAATATCTGAATGTAGCTAATAATGTTTTGGCTGACAGGGGCTTGACCAAAGAACTTGACAAAGGACATTTTGCCCACTAGGTTCTAATGGTAACTGCAACCAATGCTACTCCAAGACAACCTTACCTTTTCTAGCCTCAGCTGGGACTGTTTGGAATTAGGCTATGGCAAATGAGCTTTTACTGCACCTCTCAGACACCATGAAAGAGGTTTCTTTGTGTGGTCGATAGCAGTTAACACAGTAACTCAAAAGCAACCAAAGCCCAGAAAGCAAGAGTCTGTGGAACACGCAATCATAAATGGGACCCCTGTATTGCACACACTCCAATCAAAGTTCAGGGACCATCGTGGAGATGGAGCCAGAGGATGGACCAAATAGTGTCTTCTGAACTAGCCCTGGTTGCTAGCACAAGATCAAGCCAGCCAACATTCCAGCAGGGAGGGTGGAGGGGTTTATCAATAGCTGAGGAGCTATTGATAGTTAATAGTGGCTACTGGGAGAGGGAGAGAGAGAGAGTCTGTTTTCTTTAAGGGTGTCTCCTGGTAGGTCCAATTATGCTCCAAGGGATAGCCCTCTAGAAGGCTTTCTTTTGGGCCACTAACTAGTACCCAAATCAAGACACGGAGACTTCTTTTTAGTTATGAATGCTTGGCCTTATCTTATGCTTGTTCCACTAGCTCTTATAACTTAACCTGTTTCTCTCCATTTACGTTTTGCCTTGGGAATTTTTACCTTTTTTTTTTTTTCCTTCTGCATATCTTAATTTCACTACTTCTTGAGTCTGGCTGGCTGGCATCTCCCTCTCTTTTTCTCATTCCTCCTTCTTCTTCTTTCTGGAGCTTAGATTCCTCCTCCAGCCCCACCTATCCTTTCTCTGCCTAGCTATTGGCCATTCAGCTTTTTATTAGACCAATCAGGTGCCTTAGGCAGGCAAGATGAAACAAATGTAACACATCTTTACATCATTAACAAAGGCAGCAGAAACACATGTAACACAGCTTTATACACAGTTAAAGTAATATTCCACAACATGGCCCCACTGCTGTGAGTATGTGGGAAGTACAGAATGAAGTCAGTGGATTCTTTTTTAAAGGACATTAATGTGGGAGAAGTTAGAGGTAGGAGTGGGGCTGAAGGTGATCAAATCACATTGCGTGCATGTACAGAATTTTCCAAGAATTAATAAAAGCATAACATTTCCATTTTTTCTTGTGTTCAAAATGCTTTAGTGATAGAGTTGGTCAGAGCACCTATCTTTCCTTCTTTTAGGAGGCTGCAGCAACTTTTATCAGGGCTGGATTGTCATGGAGCATTCCTAGCATGGCCTTGGAAATAGAAAGAAGTTGTGACCTGCTTTATCAAGCACCATCTCAGTCAACTTTGCACATGGTTTATTAACTGTAAGACCTTTTGTCCAAGGGCTAGATGTGTGACTAAGTGGCCCAGTGCATACCCACAAATGCACAGCCCTGGCTTCCTTTCCTCAGCAAGGTGACCACAAACAGAAAACAACGGAGTTTGTTGAGAGCCTCTGCTGGGCATGAAGACACACGCCTGCAGTGTCTTAGTCTCCAGTGCTTTGAAGGCTGAGGCAAGAAGGATGTGAGCATGGGGCCAGCCTGCACTATACAGTCAGATGCTTTCTTACACACAGCTGGAGGTACAGTCAATAGGAGAGCTGAACCTCCACCCCTCAAACCTCAAGAACACATGGCCATGTATGTTGAATTCCTATGTGTGCATATGTGTGTGTATGCATTTTTGAAGCCAGGGTCTACTTTATGCAATCCCAATTGTCCTCAAGCTTACTATGTAGACCAGGCTGGCCTCAAACTCATGGACATCTGCCTGCTTCTGCCCCTAGAGTGATGGTATTAAAGGTGTGTGCCGCTACACCAGCCCTTGAGTTCCTTTTATAAGTAAAACCCCAACAGTCTCTCCCTATTTATTTCCAGTTGCTAATCTCAGCTCATTTGTAGTGACTGAAGAATTGCCATGGTAGGATGAGGAGCATTCAACCTCAGTTTAGCCACATCAATGCTGGGGGCTTCGGTATGCTCTTGCAGTCTCTCCAAGCCTCATTGACATCTGTGTACACACACAGAGGCCAGAGGATACCAGATGTCCTGCTGCATCACTCTCTTTATGCCTATGAGATGAGCTCTTATTGAACCTGGAGCTAGGCTGGCAGCCAACAAACCCCAGTGATTACCCCGCACCTGCTCTCCATGGTGCAGGGGTGATAGCTCCAGTCCTGCCAAGATCCATTGGCATTTTACATGGGTGCCGGGACCTAAACGCAGCTCTATGTTCTCTACAATCTCGTTTACCCAATACTCAGCCACCAGTCCAGTCCCTGGGTTTGTCTTCTTTGTCAACCCTTTAAAAGTTTGATCATGTTTCTTCCAGAGTCTGACTTTGTGTATGTGTGTGTTTATTGTGTGCATCTGTATGTGCATAGCAGGAGTACATACATGCACGTGTGGTTCCTCAAAAGCTGTCCACACATTTGTTTTTGTTTTTTATTTTTTTTTAAACAGGGTCTCTCACTGGCCTAGAACTCACTGAATAGCCTAAGTTGGTTTGGCCAGTGAGCTCTAGGGATCCACCAGCCTCTGCCTTCTCAGTGCTGGGGTTAAAGCCCACGCTACCATGCTGGCATTTTTTAGATGTAGGTTCTGGGGATCAAATTCAGGTCCTCAGGTTTGCAAAGCAAGCGCTTTCTCACCTGAGCGACCTCTCAGCAGCCTGCAGAGTCTGTTTAATTTGCTGGCAGTCTGCCAAGCTTTCAGGAGTAGAAGTGCAGCTTTCTCTTTATTTGAACACTTCTGCCTAAAACCCTTAAGGGAGTGTGTATACAGTTCCCATCCAAATGGAAAAAAGTGGTCAGTGGATAAATGTAGGTTTTCTAAATAACTTCTTCATATACCTGATGATGAAATGATTGGGCAGTTCAGAAGAGTAGATACTACTCACTGTAATAAGAAATGATGGTGATTAATATACACTGTGTGTATGCGTGTGTGTGCGTGTGCATATGTGTGTGTGTGTATTGTAAGTTTCCCATTATGTAGAAGATTCCCCAGACTGACATGAACTTTACAAATGGCATATCAGGGTGCAGGGACATAACTCATAGGGTGAGACATTTTCTGCTTCTTCACAAACCACCTCTCATAGTTTCCATTCTTTTGTGTGCTTTCCATTCTTCATTGTCAGCTCTTGACCCCTGCCCAGATGCTTTCAGAAGCCCAGGAGTCAGATGAAGGGAGCAGAGGTTCTCCCAAGGCTGTCAGGATGTAAAGTTCTACCTAATATAAAAAAGAGAAAGACAGGCTAAGGCAAGATGGCTCAGTGGGTAAAGGCATTTGTTGCCAAGCCTGAGGATCTGAGTTCAATTCCCAGGATGCACACAGTGGAAGGAGAGTGGTAATTTCCATATTTTGTCCCCGACCTCC